>OMKR01095919.1:0-11631 GCA_900302355.1 Cyttopsis rosea
CCCCCCCCCTCTTGGAGTTCACTGACCAGATGAAGGAGCAGGTCACTACTGGGACCAAACGTACTCCCCGCCCCTTCCCCCGCTCTACTCCCACTTTCGTTCCCCTAAACCACCCTCGGCATCCACCTCCACCATTGGCTTTAAGTCCGCAGCCAGTTTTGACACCATTGTCACGCCATCAGAATCATCCTGTCTCCCCGGCCTGATAAAAGCACAGCACATCATACAGCAAGCTCTAACTGATATCTGCTGGATCCAGGCTGCAAGGCTAATGGCACTCAGCTTCCTCAATTTCTGTCTTGATAAGTAATACAAAAAGAATGGTGAATCTGCTAAGAAACAGGAAGCACCCAACCTATTCTGCAAATTTATCAAATTTAGCATCCATTCCTCATCAGCCACAGCCTATCCCAAAAGAATTGGGCATCAAGCCACTCTTAAAAAAGAACAATCTAGACGCCTCACTAATGAACAATTATAGGCCCATATCAAACCTCCCGTCTTTAAGTAAAATAATTGAAAAAGCTTGATTTTTCATGATTTCGACCACACCATAGCACTGAGTCTGCTCTTGTGGTCTTCAATGACATCCACCTAAACACAGACAGTGGCAGAATTTCAGTCTTAGTGTATCTCAGTGCTACATTTGACAGGGTCGACCACAACATATTACTAGACCCACTGGAAAACTGGGTGGGACTTTCTGGCACAGTTGGTTTGAATCCTACTTAAAGGACAGGGACTACTTTGTGTCTATAGTAATTACACATCTGAGAGGACAAAAATGACATGTGGAGTTCCCCAATGCTCCATTCTGGCGCCTCTTCTGTTCAACATCTACATGCTCCCACGGGCTCAGATTATGGAAAACAACCAAATTAAGTTACCATAATAATTTTTACGACACACAAATTTACATAACCATTTTACCAGGGGACTATGGTCCTATATAATCACTGAGCAACAAATCAACAATTGGATGTGCCGGAATTGTCTCCAATTAAACAAAGACAAAACTGAAGTAATTGTTTTTGGAGCCAAGGAAGAACAACTAAAAGTGAGCACTCAGCTTCAATCGGTAATGTTAAAAGCCCCAAACCAAGCCAGAAATCTTGGTGTAGTCATGGACTCTGACATAAATTTCAACAGCCACATTAAAACAATTACAAAGTCAGCCTACTATCACCTTAAGAATATATCAAGGATTAAAGGACTTATGTCTCAGCAGAATTTGGAAAAACTTGTCCATGCATTTATCTTCAGTAGACTCGATTACTGTAACGGTGTCTTCACAGGTCTCCCTAAAAAATCCATCAGACAGCTGCAGTTGATTCAGAACGCTGCTGCTCGACTCCTCACTAAGGCCAAGAAAGTGGATCATATCACTCCAGTTCTCAGATCGTTACACTGTCAAAGAATTGATTTCAAAATGCTACTGTTGGTTTATAAAGCACTGAATGGTTTAGGGCCAAAATACATTTCTGATCTTCTGCTACATTATGAGCCATCCAGACCTCTCAGGTCATCTGGGACAGGTCTGCTTTCTGTTCCCAGAGTCAAAACTAAACATGGAGGAGCAGCGTTCAGTTTTTATGCAACACATATCTGGAACAGACTCCCAGAAAACTGCAGGTGTGCTGCAACTCTCTCTAAATCAAAGCTGAAGACTTTTCTGTTTGCTGCGGCCTTTTACTGAACCTAATTTGTGGCTTTTGATTCATTTTTTGCACTGTAACTTTTATTACAGTGCTTGATTATATACATTCTATGTATTCTACTTTTTAACTTTATGCATTCTATGCATTCTATTTTAGTCCTTCAATTAGCCTTCTTAGTTGTTTTTAATTTTTATTTTTATCTAAAATGTTTACGATTAAAGGCTTTTAATCGTTCTGGTACAGTTCGTGGGGAAAGCTAAGGTGTAACAGCTTTTCTGGTATAGTTTGTGGGGAAAGTTAATAGTGATAACTTTAAGTTTATTTAAAAAAAATTTTAACTTCATGAATTCTATGCATTCTATTTTTTTGTTTCTTTTGCACTTTGTCTTAATGCTTTTGATGTTTTATGTAAAGCACTTTGAATGCCTTGTTGTTAAAATGTGCTATATAAATAAACTTGCCTTGCCTTATATATTCCAGATGTTTTGATATTGCTATATATTGCTATATTATATTTGATATATAAAGAAAATGGACAATGAACAACCAGAGATTGTTAGCAGCTTTGAGCCATAGACATACTTCCAAATGAGGGACCTGTGTTTGTTAGCCATTTTTCATTTCTCTTGGTCACAATTTTTTTTTAAAGAAACACAATTCACATCCTCTTTTATCCTGATGCAAATTTCCATGAGAGTGTTTATTGTTAGGAATGCACCATCTCTAGCTGAACTGCATCGTCAGTGCAGTCCTAGTCAGTGTGTCTAGTGTTTACCCTCAAAGACGTTGACAGCTCCTTTTGTCTTCTTCGTACGTATCTCACAGTTTCTCACTTGTTTCAAAGTGACAATCATGCTAAATGGTGTTTATATCCAAATAATATCTCAAAGATGAGGCTGCAATCGAGACATTACGTAAAATCTTGTGCCAAATCGGATTCACTTATTTTGTTGACCTTTTAACAACATGGCTAGAGAGCAGGTGAAGAGGAAAGTTTGCAAGGGAAAACATGCGGTACCTTGCTATATGAGATGGCGTCGAACAGCTCGCTGATCTGCTCTGGTCTCTGGATGTCTTCTTCATTTGAAGACAGAGGGTGGGAGGAGGCCAGAGCGTCTACGGCAAACACCCTGTGTACATCGTTGATGACCATGAGATCTTTCTGGTGGGAGAGAAGAAGCAAGAGGAAAACGCATGAGACTGCTGATCAATGATGAACCAGTCAAGTGAAGTAAGAGTTGTAGCTCACTATACTACTTCCCTTACAAAAAATACTTTAGGATTCCTATAGAAAGATGCTAAATACTGTAGGATCTAATAGGAATTCTATGATAATATGGAACAATTCCTATAGGATGTCTTAGCGGCTGATTGCGTCCCCGGAATGAGGTGCAGCTTCTCGGACCGCTGAGAGTCGATGCTGTTTCAATGGTGTATTAGAGACCGTCTACAAATTTCATAATGAACAATGCACAAATGACACAATTTTAAACATTTTATAGCTTTTCTGTCATGTGACACCCAAACTAGGTCTATATAGTACTAGGACACATAAATTATGTCATGTAATTTGTAGACAGCCCCTAATACGCCATTGAAACAGCACCGACTCTCAGCGCTGCCGCTGTCCGGGAAGCTGCACCACATTTCGGGGACGCGATCAGCCGCTCTCCCCATCTAAATATCCAACTACACATGACTAACTCGTGGCCACGCATTACTAACTTCAGGCCATGCAATAATATTTTCCCACCAATGTCACCAGGGAATGTAGAATCCTATAGGATCTTATAGGAATTCTAAAGAATCTTTTGGAAGGGTTTGTTGATTTGTCCAACTATTCCTATTCATAAGAAAACAAAGTCGGGCCGAATAGAAAGTTTGCGGTCATTTGCGAGCCAACAAACAACCCAAGAAATTTGAGCTGCAGAAATATAGAATATATACTATATTGATTGACAATACTGTAAGATACATGTAATAAAATTTTTAATTTAAATTAAAACGGAAACGCTATTTATTGTCCGATAGAGCTCAGTTGGCTCTAGCATATTTGCTATTAAATCATTACTTTTCTGGTTGACCCTCTCCATTTGAAATCCATTGAAGTTCCATTTGCTAGGTAGAGAAAACCTCACCACATTCCATTCCGATTCGGCGTGGTCTGCTCCCAAGTATTCCACGTAGGATGCAAATCCCTCATTGAGCCACAAGTCGTTCCACCACTTCAGAGTCACCAGGTTACCAAACCACTGGAGGGACCGGTAAAATAGTTAAAATAGATTATATTGACCCACCATTGACCCAATAATGGGTCAATGGTGGTGTCAAAGGTAAACCGCTACCAGTAATTGAACATGATTTACTGGTTGTGTGTGTGTGTGTGTGTGTGTGTGTGTGTGTGTGTAGAAACCAACCATGTGAGCCAGTTCATGGGAGATAATAGAAGCGATCCTTTCTTTGTTGCCGTTGGAAGAGTATTTGTCGTCATAGAGCAGCGCTGTCTCCCTGTATGTGATCAGGCCCCAGTTTTCCATGGCCCCAGCGTTAAAATCTGGAAGAGCTATCTGATCTGAATGGAAATAAATATGGAGTTTGGCTATTATTTCCTGTCACAAATCTGTCTTGGCTTAACTAGTCCCCTCTAACTCATTCTCAAAGTCATCCCACATTCTGTAGAATTTTCAAAACCAGCTCCAGTGGGTTTTTTTCCCCGTAAGATACTGTAATTAGAGTCGGCTCGGCTCTGAGTTGTGAATGGAATTAATCGCAAGAATCAATTAATTCTGTAAGAATAATTATTTTAGGAAGTCGTTCGACATTCAAGTCTCAGCCTGTGTGCCCGGCTGCAGTTACAGAATCGCAAACGAACTACACTTTAGCCGGAGTCATTTCAAAGATTTGTTCGCTTCAAACAAATCGTCCGGGAGTCTTGCATCACGAGACGCGACGTGGGACGGTCAATGACTAACCCTCGCCCCGCTTCCCTCATGGAGAAAATGTCAGAGGGAAGTCAGGAAGTGAAATTGGCCAAAGGAGGTTTGCAAAATAGTAGTCCCAGCCCGTTAAATCTGAAAGAGCGTGTTCACAAGCTAAACCACTGGATTTTAAAAGACCATTACACACCCAATTCACCCAAACCTTTCTAAAATGAACACACATTTATGAGTGTGATATCATACTGTCGACAGTCCCATCATTCAAAGATGGACATATTTGCATCACAAGTTGTAACCTTGAGAAAAAACGTAAGGATACAACTCACAATATTTACTGTTAGAATAACAAGGAATAGGAATTCAACTCGGTATCAGTACTTGTACTGTATTACATCAGTCTAGGAATTTGATAAATGGTGGATTTACCTGACTTAGGCAGAGGATAGCTTGAATTGTAATAACTCTCAAAGAATTTGAGGATTGGTCCGGTGACGTTGAGGGCATAATCTCCTTGACCGGCCTCGATAGCGTTCTTCCGTGCAAAAATACGAATCTAAGCCACAGGATCACAGGGGTACAGACACACACACACACACAGACACACACAAACATACACATTGGTTGCTGAAAACCTACTAAAACCCCGATCTTAATGTTAAAAACCTTTATTCAAACTCTCTTCACTACTTCAAATGACGTAGCAGATGTGCTGTGTCGGCTATTTTTTATATATATTTTTGAACATAAAAAAAAAACCTTCTGTTGTTCATTGAGAGGGAAATTTGGAATTTCTTTTACCAAAACTCCTCCGACTGTGTTTTGAACATAAGTGAAGTCGCTGACAATGAACGCCAGCAGGTATGTAGACATTTTCTTGGTCGGCTCAAACTCGGTGATCATATTCCCTGTGCCTGCCATGGGGATTGTACCTAAAAATGAGAACCAAAGGACAATACATTTTTATTGCAAAATCTTGATTGGAATTCAAAATATATGTTGGGGTTATGTATGTATGTGTATGTATTTGTATAATGTTTCATAACTGTTATGTTTTATTACTATGTTTTATAAATGAATGTTGACAAACCTTGAACACAGCATTATAAAGGCAAAACTTCTTTATCTGCAAATTATATTGGTTTACTATAGTTTTATCGACTCTTAACGACTCATATAATCATCTCCAGGTCAGAGAGGGTCTCGCCATCATTAATATTCATGAGTTTGCCTTTGAGTCACAGGTACAAAATGAAAAGGTTCATGTGAGCAGGTGGGGCTTCCGGGCGTGGGCGTGGCTTGCACATGCTATACTGTGATGTGATTGGCCGATTTGCTGATGTAAATGAGTGTGATCTGTTGACTTCATGAGAATCAGAAACAAGATGGAATAAATTAGGGGCTCTTTAAAAGAAAATTTCAACCTTTTATTCATCAATTAAAGACAAATAAAAAGTATAATGGGGGACACTCACGTATTTCCATGCCATTGGATAAGGCAGTAGTGTTGGGTTCATGGATCAGGGTGATATGGAATATAGCTTTCATCTCAGGTTCGTCGAAACACGGGAACGCCTTCCTGGCATCTGTTGGCTGCATCTGTGTGGTGGCAACAACCCTGAGAGAAAGTCACAAATATTATTAGTAATTTGTACTAATATAAGTCTATTTTTTGTTGTTTTCTACCTACAGTAACATGACTATGAGTGTTTCATTTGTATTTCTGAGAGCTTCACATTTCCGTCCTCCTATGGCTTTTGTAACTGAATTTTAAAAATAACAATTTTAATAAGTCTTGTTAATAAGTCTCCACATTTGATGTCATGTCCGACATGGTTTATAGAAGCCTATGGGTGAAAAGTTCTTGCGGGAAAAGTTCGGTTTTTTTGTTTTGATAATGCAATTTAGTAAAGCAAAGATTAAAAGTTCAATCTTTCTGCCACACTTGTTAAAGTAACCACACCGCATTGAAATGTAAAATAAAAAATATATATTGAATTGAAAAAGCCTATTTAGAAAATGAGAAAATAAAAAATTCATCTTTATTTTATTTTTTACTGTCTAGACATTAGTGACACATTGTAAACATACATGGCTTTATCAAAGCACTTCTTACAACCTCTCCATCAAACCAATCCGCTGCTAGATTATACCATATCTACATTACAGCTTCTTGTGACTTAAGCACTGCTTTACAATTCGATAAGCAGAGGGGAAGACATTTGGGATCGATGTTGAGGTCTTCCATATCTCGGCTGTGTATTAAAGGTACAGTGTGTAGAATTTAGCGGCCATTAGCGGTGAGGTTGCAGATGGCAACCAATTGAATTTCCCTCCATGTAGGAGAAGCTACGGTGGCCGCGAAACTCATGAAAAACGCGAAAAACACGAAAGTCCCTCTCTAGAGCCAGTGTTTGGTTTGTCCGTTCTGGGACACATGGTGGTGCAACATGGCGACGTCTGTGGAGATAGAGATATAAACTGCTCATTCTCTGCTCACAAATACATTAATTAAAACATACTTATGAATATTATATTCCATTTCTGCCAAGTCCGTTCCGCTAGATGCCACAAAATTCGACACACTGCTCCTTTAAGTATCTTTTCCGGAATTTTGGAAGGATAAGTTTGCAATTTATTAACCCAGGCCTTGTTGGTTACCATCATTGAGAACTGTTCATAGCATAATGTCACTGAGGGCTTTACTAGTTTACTATACTATAATACTAGACTTACCACTCTGCTGCAGCTTCTCACTGTGTTTAAATGCAGTCCATTGGGGCAAACTTAAAAAAGTTAAATCTCCCCTTTTCGAAAAGGTTATACAGTTAAAAATGAACAGTTCAATGAACCAACATTCTAATAAGGGTTGAAAATTTGCAAAACTATCCTTTAATTCCAGTCCCTCTCAATCCTACTGGAACTTCTTTAGAAACGTTATGTCCCATTAGGAAACACGATTGGCTGTACTGCATGTTTTTAATTTTAATTTCAAACTTACTTCTTCTGCCCATCTTCTATGTATTCGCTCCTGTAGAAGCCACCCAGGTCGTCAGCCAGCTCTCCGATGAACTCGGTGTAGAGCTGGTACCTCTGGTCCTTGACTAGTTTACCATCGAGCTGTATGACCAGGTACTGGGTTTGGTACTTCAGCCAGGTATCCTTGATGGAAGGGGCCGAGACCCCTTGACCGACCACGGTGAGCGTGGCGTAGAAGCCGTTCTCCAACGTGGTGTAGTTGAGCTTGTTGGAGTGGATCAGGATCAACTCCGTCTCCGCAAGACATTCAAACTCCACGCTGGATATTCCTGCAGTGACGTGAGACAAGCGGTAATGATGATAATGAAAGGAGAGAGGAGGAGAAGAAGGAAGCTGGTTATATTCCTGTCGTTTGACAACTTACAGGCTTACAAATACAAATACAAAATGGATAACTTCAGAAGATGACACATGAACAACATGTAAAACAACATCAAAGCCAAAGTCATTCCACTGCATCCACTCTAAAGTACTATGTGCAAGGTTCTAGTGTTGGAGGGAACAGTTTACCATTGAGTCAAGTAATCCATTCTGTTTATGGCCACTGGAAACAAAGAGACCAAATTACTTGACTCAAATCTCTCCAAAGATTTTACCCACAATGTGTACCCACTCGTAGCTCAAACCAAAGGGATTTAGAGGAAACAGGCCCAGGACTATTCCAGGCCATACGACGTATCATTATTATAAACTCCACAATGATTGTAGTTCCAATTAAGTCTGTTTAAAATGGATTTGATATGCTAAATCTGAGCACCAAGCATCTAACGCGGCTAATTTAGATGACGATGATGAAGGTCGAAAAACCAGTTATAACAACAGTGTAAAGGAAGTCCTTTTCTTTTGCTCTTGGACTGTTGACAAATTTGATTTCCTTTCCTGCACTTTGTCTGCGGTAGGCTCAAAAGAGGAGAGCATTCAGAGATCTGCTACACGTGACACATCATGTTTGGTCCTGGCTGGCTGACTCAACCGCCTAATGCACAAACATGGCGGTATATCATCACAGTGGTTCAATGTTTCCTCCTCCTAAAAATGCACCAGTTTCACCTCAGGCTTTTACCTGTGAAGATGTACAGCCCAGTGGTGCTGTTTTTCCGCAGCCTGGGCCAAAGGGTGACATTGTAGTGATTCGGTTTGAGGCTCTTCGGCAGGCGGTACTTGTCCCACGGTTCGTTGGACGGGGTCGGGGTGGAGGTGGCGGGCGTCGTTCCGGCGTCTGTGGGGGATACTAGGCCGTTGTTCAAGTTCTTCTCCTGTGAGTAGACCACGGACAGGGCAATGATGGTGGCCACGGCCGCGGCACCCAGGAGTATCCCCAAGACCCCGACGCCTTTGCTGATGTAGAAGCCTTTGCCCATCTTTCTTGCCACCTGTCAGGGTCCGGAACACCAGGAGTAAGGTTAGCCGGTGGGTTAACCTCTATATGTAGCCATGCGTGGAGTCATCCCTCCAACCGCCGAACCCCTCCCATTCAAGACAATAAGTGATCTATTAACAAAGGGACGATTGATGGAGGCATTCACATTGGCTGCTTGACATATGCACATTTTCTTTTTTTAATGATTTATACAGTACAGTACATACACATGCCTCGAGCCAGCCTTGTGAAAGGGTGGGTATTTTTTAGGAAATTTTATTATCTACTGTAAGGCCTTTGGCGTACTAGCACTCGATTTCTCACCTGATTTTCCCAGACTCGTTAAATTACATCTTTATACTTCTGAAAATACACATCATACCCAGTGGCCCTGCTCTTTGAATTTGTTTGGGTAAATATAGAATATGAGGATGTGACAGTAACTGGAGTAACTAGTTAGTAAACCATAATGTCAAGAGATTTAGTTGACTCAACAAGAGGTGCTTATATTCTAAGCAAAAAATTATTCTAAGCTAAGATACTTCTACTTTTCATCTCCATTGCAAGTTTAGTAGCGGCTGTTTATAATCAGAGGCAGGCTCTGCTTAAGTTGGACCTTTGATACATAAACATTGATCCAAACATTGCAAGCACTTATAGATAAACAAATCCGAGCAAGATGAATATCCCACACAACACAAAGACAATATCAGCAAAGAAGAAAACTGTAGAGCTACACAAATAAGAAGCCAAGATTACTAATCATACATATAGTGTATATGCACATATAAGTGTGTAGGATAGAGGATTGTAATACATATACATTATAGAAAAACATTTTGATAGAAAAAGAAAACCTTTTAGGCTCCATATATCATTGCGACATTACATAGGGCTTCGTAACAGAAGAGCCGTCCACATAACCACCAATTTTTATGAATCCCATTTTATGGATGCATAGCTATAAAGCAGGATTGCTGAATGCAGAAATGGAAAATAATTACAAAAGAGGAGATTAGTTTACAGCGAAACTGTCGAAGCGTTTCACAACCAAACCATTGCAGATTTTTAGCATTTTATCGTTCTTTAGCATACTGTATATTTACACTCAATGCAAAGGATTGATTTCACTACTTTGTCAATCTTTTGATCAATCTGTCTCAACTTACATTTTAGATGTTTTCACTGCATCCTTCTGGATGCAATGCTGAGTGAACATATACGTTTAGCAACCTTAGCTTGTTTTCATCAAAGGATGGTATTTAACCTTATAAACCCCGAGCATTGCATGCTTGAAATATTACAATCGCAAAATATCGTCTTACTCTAAGGATGATCTGTGCGTTCAAACTTATGATTCACAGCAACGTATTGTTAAGTATAAGTAAGTACAAATCTTAGATATTTGCAATGAACGTTGTGCCATTGTCATTCCATATACTGTAACAAAAAACAAGGCAAACCATCAGCGGCATTGTACTCAAATCATTTCCTGAAATCTGAAAATAATAAGAATTTATACTACCAATGAAAACATAGCTTTCCACCCTCACTCTGAAAAGTTAGTACCCCCCCTTGGTCAAAAAAGTACCTTAGAATCGTCGTATTTCCCAAGGTCACGTGTCGGCCGTGGTCGTCTATTCTCTATTGTGTATTTTTGGTAGTATTCCGTTCCGCGGCCATTTTTTCCTTTCCCCCCACTCTCCGGCTTATGTTTACACGTCTGACATATCGCAAATCCAACGGGGCATGTTGGCTTTTGGTCACTGAGAATCACACAGGGTTGAAGTACAGTTCAAAGCCCCCCTGTCCAGCCTTAGCTTAAAGAAACAGAACAAAAACAGAGATGAAATGAATCAAAATTGAATTTGTAAAAACAAAACAAACAAATATATAGAATAGAATAACTTTATTCTCTGCATAAGTGGAAATTTGACTGACACGGTGTCACTTTTTTAACCAACCTATGACCACCTGTGCTACATGTGCAAAAGTAGAACGTCACATACAAGTTACACAGTTATTTGCTGCTCTACACTACTTGACGGTTATGATCTACAACTACCTGGTAAAGCAAAAAGAAAAGAAATCCCACGTCAAAGCAGCACCGAAACACATTAGGATATGGCCGATAGCCTTATCAATGTTTTTCTGACTTGTTATGAGTCTGGAGGCAATATCCAGTCGGGATACATCCCATGCGGGTGGCTTCTGGCAGAGCTTTTACCACGGCGAGTCTATAAAAAATCACCTTGGCTATTGTTATACAATCGAAGTCCTCCTTATCTCGAAAATACAGCCCTAAAAATGATCCCAAGTAACCCAAGAAACAATGATAAGCATGATTTTACAGAAACCAGTTAATGAGTTACAGTGAAATACTTGTGTTGAGTTTGAGATACTTTGAGATGAACAAAGGGCCAGCTGAGGCACAATTTAACAAAAAAGGGCTTTGATGAACAGGTGTAAAATACCAATATTTCTATTATTTGTTTATTGTCCTTTATAAAGGAGTGCACAAATTATAAAAAATATGACACATTTTATAATGGCATATTAATAGAATGAAACCATATGTTATCAGGTATGCACTTTTTCCACATGAAAAGTAAAATATAATGTGAAAATTCATAGAAAG
>OMKR01095923.1:0-12480 GCA_900302355.1 Cyttopsis rosea
GGGGCAGCAGGGGAACGTTGGACTCCTCCCGGATCAGCTCCAGGCCCAGGCCCTCGTCGTGGTGCGGTCCGAAGGAGGAGTCCTCCAGGCCCAGCGCCACACTCATGGGCATCCCCAGGCCCAGGCCGTAGACGCCATCCTTCCCGCCGTTGCTGACGTTATTGACCAGCTTGTTCATGAGGTTGCGGTTCTGCTCGGCCGAGCGCTCGTGGGTGTTGTTGAGGTAGGAGGGGATGTAGTTGGAGGTGAGCTCCTTCAGGATCTTCTTCTCGAGGGTGGTCTCCTTGTGGTTGTAGCCCCGGTCGATAATCTGGACGCAGTCGCTCATGTATTCGGCGCTGGCGATGCTGTAGCTGTTGCCGTGGTTACCATTCAGTGGTAGAGTATCCATGACACTTGTATCCCGTGCATTGTTCAGAATTCCCTCTGGAGGGACAAGACATGGCGTGGGTCAGGGGGTGGGGGGGTGGAGACATGTTGGAGAATGGTTAAAACTGACAGGAGCTGTTTTGTAACCAACAAAATACCCTCGTAGTATAAAGTATAGTAGCCTTAGAAATGCAAGTCATTCTTCTTTCAACGTGAATGCATTTTATAGGGTTTTGCATTAGTGACGCTAGGATGTGATTAATGCTGAGACAATGCTGTACATCGACGCCTCACATACTTACCTTATTAGTTCTAAACACAAAACAACTGTCTTTGAGGACTTTACACATCGAAATACAAATACTCATCAATACATAACATCCACAGCACAAAACCAAGACGGAACACAGCCATGCACGTGACGCACAAACTACAGAAGCAAATATTGATCTGGACTGAAGCCATATTGTCCCATGTGAGCATGAGAAACATGTAGTGCTGTTTCGTTGTTTTTCTAAATGGAAGATACCTTCACAATTCTAATTCAATGTTTGTTTCCCCCGCTATGGCCCCAAGTTATGTACACGGATAAGTCAACTTTTAACCACTGGACATGAATCAACAATTATGCCTCATGTAAATGTGTGAAGCTCGATTGCTGAGAAATGTAATTATTATAGATTTCTGTTTGGTTACCGAGTCGCAAACAAACTACTATTTTTGCCGAATTGATTCAGCCTCTTAACCATTTAACAGATTTGTTCGATACGAATGAATCGTTTGCGAGTCTTGACTTGATGCAACAAATTGGTCGAGTTGCAACGTAATAGCGTTTACTTCATGAATGTGTACTTGATATATCTCTTCTCTTTTCCCCCATATGATATTATAAGTTATGTACACCAATGCCGATGTTGGATAAGGATGAGTCAACTTTTACCCACTAGACATAAATCAAGAGTTATGCCTCATGTAAATTAGTGAAAGTCGATGCCTGAGAAATGTCATTATTTTCTCTTTGCGAGTAGACTGTGTGTCTGAAGTTACTGAATTTCAGCGAACAAACAATTATTTTTGCCGGAGTGACTCACGACTCCTGACTCATTTAAAAGATTTGTTCTACACGAGCGAATCGTTTGCGAGTCGTA
Organism: Cyttopsis rosea; assembly: GCA_900302355.1. NCBI lineage: Eukaryota > Metazoa > Chordata > Actinopteri > Zeiformes > Parazenidae > Cyttopsis > Cyttopsis rosea. The sequence goes on from OMKR01095923.1 coordinate 1,518, forward strand.
CATCGCGAGATGCAACGTGAATTGGTCGAGTTGCGACGTAACAGCATTTACTTCATGAATGTGTACTAAATATATCTTCTTTCAACGCTGTGAAATAGCATCCTCATACGTCTCTTCTCTGCTACCCCACCCAGGAAATGGAACTCTATAGATACTAAATATACGAGATTAGAAACTACTCATATGGCTGGATAATCAATGGCCTCCATCTTGCATTAAATTTCGTGCAAAGCATTTGAACAAGTGGTGGCTGCTTTAATAAAAGGGAAGAATATTTTAGCCGGACAATAGCAAATGTGAAAATTTCAGGGGATGACTTTTCATTGACCCTTTGCCCTTGTGAGCGGTGAGTGGAAAACAAAAGTAAAATCTGTGATCAATTACATTTGGTAAGCAATGTTTAGTTTGACTCCCATACTTGTCTCTCTGTAGGGCTCTTTTTTTGGGACAGCATGAGGGAAAGGAAAGAAAACAGAAGACAATAAGCGTCAACAGTGACAGCAACAAGAGAAACATGTACATGGAATATGCAATACCCAAGAAATAGGACAGAAATAAAACATCCTTTCACAAATGCATTTTGATTTAAAGACTATTTCGGATTCCCAACAAAATCAAATTCATCTACTGTAGTTGCTACTGATGGATCAGAATGAAATATTCTATTTTCGGTCAAATCTGTTCAAGCATAAAGTGGATTTGATTTGAGAGCTGGTGAAATATTCATGTTTCAGATTCCGAGAGTGATATTTTACTGGAATATATATTTTGTTGGCGTATATACTATGCTCAATAGAATACTTCAAAATCTATAGATGGGTTTCTCGGCAACCACCAAAAAATCGGCAAAATCGCAAAAACCTGAATTAGAGAATTTGTTTAAACTGATACACTAATTGTTTTGGGAAATTAGATTGTTGGATATCTTACCCAGATTCAGACGAGATGGTCGATACAAATTTCATCCCTGTGTGTCCAGTGCTGAGATATTGACGGGTTTCATCCACATTCCAGCAGTCATAAAGACGCAATATATCACTTAAATAACTCAGTTTTTGAGATGCCGGAAGCTGTATTTCATTAATTTCACAGGAGCTAGGCTAGTTGAACCCCTCCACAGCCATGCATTGAGCTAACACAGTTAGCATGCCGCCCGTCGCTCTTTTGATACTGGGCACACAGGGATGATATTGGTATCGAGCTTCTCGTCTGAATCTGGGTAAAACAGACAAAAAGCAAATTTATCCCGAAATCTCTTTAATATCCCAAAATGAAAAATATCTGAAATTTTGATTTTGATTTCATCATATCAGGAAAAGGCATGTATTGGGGCTAGGGAATTACATTAATGTGTAAAGACTAGTGACTTGATTTTCTGTCATTTTCTTCCAACATGTTGCATCATTATAAAATGCTGAATACGCCCATAAATGTTTAAATGTGAAATTGCAAAAATGTGTTTGCTGCCCCCTAGTGGCGTGGCCATCCTCCACGACTGTTCAATGGCAGAAACCCATCTGTAGGCATCTCAAGTACCTTGTATTTGCCCTGTCACCTTAACAATTGTAAATAAATCCTACAATTGCTTGTAGTTCTTAGACGGTAACCAATGAAAAATAATGAATTCCAAGGACAAAAAAGCAGACATCAACATCAATACAACAGAAGTGGAACAAACAGAAGACACGGCACCCAAGCTATACCCACAACGTTATTGAGGGTTTTCCCAGATAATTGGCGGTGTATCGGGCTCCAGATTGAACACGTGGTGCCATCCCATCTAATTTAATACAGTATGTCACTAAGTCAAAGGGACCGGAAGCCGCGATACACCTCCAACTACAAGCAACACAGCAACACAGAGCCATGACACTTCCATGAAAAGGCCATAGTCGCTCTTTAAAAAACAACAGATTTAGGACGGTGTTTTTTAAAACCAAATACCTGTTGAAACCTTTAAGTGGGGGAACGCTGGGTTTCTATCCCAAAACAATTCTGTCAGATTAAGCCCTCGGATTTTAAACGTGATTAATTATCAGAGGTGGAAAGAGTACCGGAAATCCTTGAGTTGCCAAAAGGGAAAAGTCTCGAGTAAGGGTATATAAGGAGTTCACCCAAGAAGAACTCAAGAATTTACTGATCGTACTCAAGTTCTCTGATGAGAGTAGTGGTCGCTAGTACCTTTCCACCTTTTCCATAATAGAGTTGACAATTTGAAATGTTTGCGATGAGCTAGAAAACCTACCGTTGGCTTAAAGGTTTCTTTTGGACAGGCATTGTAAAAAAAGAAGAACAACAACACAGCCCTAGCCACAAATGTTAGAAGGAATGAGAAGAAGCGAGCACACCTTGTGTGTTGTACATGCCCAGCGGGTTGTTATAGACGGACGATTCCCCAAGCAATGTGTTATAGGGATTGTTAGTGCCATGGGGACGCAGCAGCGCGTTAGGGATAAGATGGTTAGCCATAGCCCCTGGATCAGCCAGAGAAAGACACAAAGACAGACAGACAGACAGATAGAGTGAAATAAAGAGAGAGAACAGATAAATCAGTCAGGCAGATGCAGCTGAGCAAATGACAGCCGTCAACATTCAAATGTGACCATTAGCGTAGCGTAGGGTTTTCTGCTAGACAGGGCCGGCCGCTGGCATTAACACTCTATGCGGTGGTCTAGGGCCACACCCGCTGGGGGGCACACGATCAGTGTGGGGGGGTGACTTTCTGTGTTGCAGGGCTGGCCCGACGCATAAGTGAACAAAGCGTCGTCCCCATTCACCGTTTCTCCAAAGAAAACAAATAAAAACAGTGTGTTTTGATTGTAGATGCATTTATTCTCCTCCGTTTCCTAATTGAACGAAACAAAAAAAGCCCCGTGGCCCCGTGCCGCGTCACGCATGGCCTACTTAACCCCCCCCAAGCAGTAGGATTTAAGCTCTGCTGCTGGAAGAACGTTGCAAAAAGCTGGACTGGCATCACTAATGGTACAAATGGATTCAACCGTAAAATTAAAGCTTCAAATTGTACTTTTTCAAACAGCTGTTTGAAACAGGACAGTAGCTGGAAGTTGGAAGAGGACGTACAGTATAATGTCGCAATCCTGGACTCAAAGTGAATATCGCAAATTGTTAGACGGTGTGATTCTGACTGGCCTGTAGCGGCATCACTGGTCAGTTATTTCTAAAAATGCATATTTTAACATTAAGGGAGTGAAGTCATGAATGGGAAAAACACGGATTAATTAACAGAAATTATTTTCTTTAACAATTTGTCTTGTCTCAAGGTCAACAATAAGCATCACTATCATGAACGAGCACCGAGTTTCCCTCGGTTGCCGCCCAGGTATACCGCGCTTGTTTTATTTTACCTACTAAAAGTGGTCGCCAACGGGGCAACCAGAACGCACAAGACGGCCGACAATGAATGGCCCAATGGCTCCAATGGCAGCAACGGTTGCCCGGTTGCCCCGTGTAACCGTTGCTGCCGAGTCCTGCGTCAACGGACCTTTGCTGGACCGGTCAGATGTGAAAAATCGACCTTGCGCTGAAAAAAACGTATTCAAAATGTATTGATTAACAAATGAATTCTTGATGTAAAAGTCTACAATGGCGCCATCTAAGTTTGGAAAAATTTTTTGCATGAATAAATGGTGGCGGGCGTGTGCCGGCCTTCAGTCCTAAAACCACCGTTAGCCAGATGTGATGTAACTTGGACTCTTAGGGTTGCATCGTTCTTTTACTCCTCCATCTTGACATTTTTATACATTCCTTCAAGACCTCAGGTGCTTTTTATTCCTCACTCTTCACCAAAGAAACAGCTTCTTGCTCAACGCTCTGAATGTCCCTGAATAAAACCCATTCACCGGAGTAAACCCATTCACCAGCGGCCGTGAAATGCCGCTACGCGAGTGGAGGCGGCGATATTTTTTTCCGATTTTTTTTTTGTACGCGGTGCCGGACCGGATATTTCACCTGATCGGGTCACGTCATATCGCTTTCCCAACCGCGCAGCAGGAAAGGAAGCCCCGTCCGACGTTAACCGTACTCTACACTGCCGGCGGGGGGGTGGTGACCCGTTTCCCTTCCTTCCACTTCCTTTTACGTTCAGAGGAAGCGCAGAAATCTCAACTCATCTCTCAAATCTATTTTTAACAGCAATTAAAAGCATTTCTTTCTATTTTGGGTTGTCTTTACTTATCTGAATATAGACTGTATATCTTGTTTTGAATTGCATTATTCACACTACATGTTATGGTTATCTTCACTTATCTATAGATATATTTCTTTATTTAACAGCAATGATTAAAATTTTCTATTTTTATTTTAGGTTATCGACACATATCTGTATATATCTCTTTTTTAATTCATTATTTACACTTATTTTTTTTTATTTTAGGTTAAAAATAAAATAAAATAAAAATATATACAGATATTTAATGATGTTTTTTATACTGTAAATGTCCCTCGATTGTACCTCTACCTGAACTCTACTTTACATTTACTCTCCTACCTCTCCTCTAACTTCCTGTACTTAACCTCTACATCCCTCTAATCTATCTCCCTCTACTCTACCTCTACTCTACGTCTAATCTACATTTAGTCTCCCTCTACTTGAACTCCCTCTACCCTACATCTAGCTATATACCCCTCTACACTACCTCTACTCTCCCTCACTCTACATTTACTCTACCTCCACTCTACATTTACTCTACCGCTACCTCCTTCTAATCTGCCTATACTTTCCTTCTACTCTACCATGACTCCACCTCCCTCTACTTTACCTCCCTCTACTCTAGCTCTACTATACTCTAAATCTACCTACCTCTACCTTTAATCTACATTTACTCTACCGCTACTCTACCTCCCTCTACTCTAGGGAACTAATGACTTTTTATAATTCATCAATATACACTCTATAGGGCTAATTTGTAAAATGTGTTGAGATAAAGATAGAATAAGATATTAAATGTAGTTATTTTATCTTAACTTGCATTATTAATACTGTCCACAGGGACAACAAGCGCGGCTCCTATTTGCCTCCGTTTGTTATGAGGCTCGTTGAGCGTCTCCAGATCTGCAGGGACGAATAAAAACATTGCTCTATATTAAAATATAACGCTCTCTGTAGCTGATTAGAACATTTCCACCATTTTCTACCACGGATCAGATCCTGTAAAACCAGATGAAGAACTTCCACTTTAGTTGGAGATCAATGTGTTTTCCTCCACCACTCCCACCCCGACCTAGCAGCCTCCGCCTTGCTGTGCATGAAGGCAGCTGTGTGTGTGTACGTACTGTATGTGTGGATGGGAAACAGTGTGTGTGTGTGTGTGTGCACGGCGGTGGCTCTAAGCCGAGTGTCTAATTATTGAGATCTTGACACTTTCTCCCGCTGTCGAACATTAATCCCTCATCGTAACGATGCATTAGTGTCGACGCCGGCAGAAGAAGCCCAGAGTGAGCTTAGAGTGAGAGAGAGAGAGAGAGAGGGATGGAGGGAGAGAGAGGGAGGGAGAGAGAGAGAGAGAGCCCTCCATCAAGCCATGCCATGACTGCAGGGCTCCAGGAGTCTGGTGTTCAGATTTATATTCATATATATTTATATTCTGTCTCATTTCGGGGATTCAGAGATGGTGGAAAACTGTGCTGCGTGTTCATAATAATGTTGTTGATAAATAACATAGCCAATCGTTTAAAGTTATTAATTAAATTTATATAGGTTTATATTTATCATTAGGTCTCATGTATATGTAATATGTAAAATGATATTACCAATTTTTTTGTTTACTGTTCATCTTTTTAAGTGTATTTCATTGCGTCCCCACATCGATTTCATGAAATCGATGTGGGGATGATAGATAGATAGATAGATAGATAGATAGATAGATAGATAGATAGATAGATAGATAGATAGATAGATAGATAGATAGATAAAAATAATACAAGATTATAGAAAAATTCTAAAATAGAAAAAATGGCAATATACAACAAACCTAAGAATTGACTAGAAGATCGAATAAATGGAAATTTACAGTACCGTTTATTTTACTATAAACAATAACAATAAACCTAAAAATGAACAATGGACAGTAAAAATAGGGCACTGTATAATAACCTAACCATAAACAATGAATAGAAACCAAAAAAAACATAACAAACAGAAATAAAATAAAAAAATATATATATACCGTATTTCCTCAAATAGTGACCGGAGCCTTGATTTACCTCAACTGCAGAGGGTACCAGGCCTTTATTGGAAGCAGGCATATATTAGAGGCAGGCTTTTCTATCTAATTCCCTCTGTTAAATAAGTATATTTGATCATATTTTTGTATGAATTTTCAATCAAACTTCCATCTGGGTGCCGTGCCATGCAAACACATCGATGGTGAAAAAAGAGAGAGAGCTAGTAGCTACCCTAGTTGCACTTGTGGTGGTAGCTGACGGGGGAGTTACAGTTTTCCGAGTTTCCCTTGAACGCAGCGCTTCCTGCTTTTGCTGGAGAGCAAGAAGCGATGTGCGATCTGCTCCGCAAAAAATAAAATAAATGCATCTACAATAAAAACACTGTTTTATTCGCTTTGTTTGGAGAAAAGATCTCCGTGATCAGGGCTGCGGAGCCATTCCGGTGCGGAGCTCTATAGCGCCGATCACAGTTTTCCCCCCTGGTCTGGATTTGAGGCTTTTATTTGTTCGTGTCGACCACACCCTCGGCATTTATTAGAGGCTCGTTTTTTATTTGATTACCGGTTAATATTTGAGGAAATATGGTGTGTATATATAGATATATAACTATGTGTATAGGGATGAGCGAGTTACCTCTGTTGAGCGACGCTGAGCTGTTGATGTCTCCGGTCATGAAGGACGACTCTGACTGTTTCCTCACCGTGTCGTTCCACATGCGGCGGATGCGGCTCTGCGGAGAAAAAAAATCAAGAACGCAAGACGGCGACCGTGTGAGTATGGACGTTTTGAGCGGCCATTTTGGAAGTGGGAATCAACTTTCATGTTGGTGGCGGACCCCCCGCCAGGTCGTTAACAGTGAAGGGTTTAGCCAAGATCACAGCGCGAGGATATGCTCGAGGATCAAAACAGTCGCGTGGTTGTTGTTGTGCGCCTCACATATTGAACCGCGTTGAAAACGCCGCACGAGAGCGGAGCACATCTGGGAGAGGAGCGATGGTAATTTCAACTCAAGGCTGGAATCAAAATAACATTTGCGCCTCGCGCTGGCTCACTGCAGTTCGCTGCATTTCTGCTCGTTTGTCCACGAAAGTTCTGACAAATGGCAAAGTGGCTTTTTTTTTTGTAGTCGGGCAGAACACAAGCTACCCATGCCTCCTCTCTGTGATACTGTAAAAACAAAAAAATCAGAATCCCCTATCATTTCGAATAGAAGCATACCAGTCGTTCAGAAGATCCGGCTCGTTTTGAACCGGTTGCGCATCGAGCGGGAGTTTTCGTGTCACCGGGAACGGACGTTCACAACCGAAATATGTGAAAAAAAATCGATAGAAGACAAAAAAAGAAACAGCCGTAGAACGACGCAGAATGTGATTATAATATATATATATATATAGTGTTCCTCCTCGTCTCCAGAAAGACGTCAACAGATGTTTCCGTTTCTCAAAGTTTTGACAAATCGTTTTGACGAACGCCCCAAATATTTTCATTCATTGTGGCCCAGTGGCTCGCGGCGTGCGCGTACCTCGCTAATTGCATGTTTTTATTCTTTAGAGACGGAAATACATTTGAGGCGCTTTTTCCATCCCCGTCTCGGAGACAAACCGAGCAGAGGGTTAGAGGCGTCTTGTCAACGCTCGGCGAGTAATTAAACGCTTTGATCGGCTCGGAAAACAAACCCCATCTGCACTGTGGGCTGTCACCATGGACTATCTATATCAAGAAGTGATCGTTGGAAAGAAAAGGTGCGATATCGAGGTAGCGTTCAATTATAGTGAGTTATGGTAATTCACTCTGGAACCGCAAGTAAATGAGCTAAAAAAAAGTATATATATATATAAAACAGTGTATAAAATAAATCCATTAACAATTGGCTTCAAACAGCGAAGCAAGATGGTGTACAGTACAAGGGCTGGATTTCGCCTTGAGCTGCTATATTGGAAAATAATCTAAAAATCACTGGTTGAGTTTGTGAAACCACAACCGTTGTTTTGTTTTCTTTCATTTTCACCGGAGAAAATTAAATCCTGCATGGTTTGAAATTCACCTATTTCTCATATATATCTGATATACGGACGCGTATTGCGTCGCCACGGCAGAAAAATTAAAACGGATCAGTATCACGTTATAACGTGAAAAGTTTATTGCTATAACAAGATGTTTTTCACAAGATATTTACATGTTATTACGAAATACAAAGTTATCACATTATAAAATATACAATTTATCACGTTCTAACAATAAGTTATCACATTGTCACGTGATAACTTATTGTTAGAACGTGAAACATTGTATGTTATAACAAAGATAAGTTTGTATTTCGTGATAACGTGAAAAACATCTTGTTATAACAATAAACTTTTCACGTTATAAGGTGATACTGATCCGTTTTTAGTTTTCTGGCTTGGCAGCAATATGCTTCCATACTGATAAACAGAATATACTGTATATAATTCACAGAAGTTATATGTTAATATTTTACAATCAGTTTTTGTAGTTTGACTTTATTTTCGTAATTTTTCAATTTTTATCATTTATTACTGATCATTGCTTATTGTTTTGATGTGAGCTGCTGCTACACTGCAATCTATCTATCTGTCTGTCTATCTAGTTACCTACATACCTACCCAGCTACCTATCTATCCCACCTACCTACCTACAGTCTGTCTACCTACCTACTGACCGACCTATCTACCTACCCTTCTACCTACCTAACTAGTCATCTATCTACCGATCAATCCCTCTCCCTACCTACCTACCTATCTACTGTACACACGTGTCTACCGACCTATGTAGTTGTGGCTCTATTTGGAAGATAAGGATATACGGTATTTCAACGAAAACACACCTATGAGAGGAATCCCATATGACGGACAAAAAAAACAAAGAGGAGCAGGTAGAACTAAAAAGTCGCAGGCCTACCTGCGATCCGGTGGCGTAGCGGCCGGGCGCCCGGGTCGCCGTGCTCTTCCCCGACCCGATGGAGCTCTCCACACTTTTGCCGCTGCAGCAGTGGGTTCGCAAGCACTTCCCGTACTCCTTTCGGACCTTCAACCAGAAGAAAGAACCTTTAGTTGGAAATGGACAGTTCGCATTTGTCGATCCGTGGATTGATTGAAGTTGCGGCTGGTTCCTTCCTTCCTTCATTCCTTCCTTCCTTCCTTGCCTTTTTCTGCAGGACGCAGTGGAAGATGAAGATGAACATGCCCTGCAGGGAGTTGAAGATGGTGAAGAGGTAGGCCATGACCACCGTGCTCTCGTTGACGTACATCAGGCCAAAGGCCCAGGTCAGACCCAGGAGGCACAGCAGGGCGATGGCCCCGATCACCCACGATCTGAAAGTGGACAAAGGAAATGTCAGACAAACCCGTTTCGCAAAAAGCATGTTCCCCTTTTCCAACGCCGCAGCCTGTTGAAAATCAAAAATACGTGATATAGCATGTAAGACACTCTGTTACCCTCAATTTTTCACATATCGTTGGGAGTCAACCCAAGTGATTCCCATCAGAATCCTTTAAAATGATAGATAGATAGATAGATAGATAGATAGATAGATAGGTAGATAGGTAGATAGATAGATAGATAGGTAGATAGATAGATGACTAAATAATAATAAAACAACAATGAAACATTTGACATTCTTCTTGAAGTAAACATGGGACGGTGGAGACTTGGAAGAAGATGCATCACAGACACCGGGGTTGTAAAGGAAAGGACGACACATCCAAGAAGTGAAAGAAAATGGCCTCAAAGGGAGAGAGAACAACAGCACGGTGAAAGATTTAAAAGGTAAAATACGTAATGCAATTTAATATCAATTAATTTAAATTACAATGTTTCGGCGTAGCAATCGTGACATAATGTGACCGAGTTACCTTAATGTAACCTTTACGTTAGTTATTCTAAACATTAACTTAATAACATTACTTAATGGCTATTAAGTTACATAACATTACTTAATGGCTATTAAGTTACATAACATTACTTAATGGCTATTAAGTTACATAACATTACTTAATGGCTATTAAGTTACATAACATTACTTAATGGCTATTAAGTTACATAACATTACTTAATGTAACAATTACATGACATAACATAATTTAATGTAACAATTAAGTTACAAAATATTACTTAATGTAACTATTTAGTTACATAACATTACTTAATGTAACAATTACATGACATAACATAATTTAATCTAACAATTAAGTTACAAAATATTACTTAATGTAACTATTTAGTTACATAACATTACTTAATGTAACAATTACATGACATAACATAATTTAATCTAACAATTAAGTTACAAAATATTACTTAATGTAACTATTAAGTTACATAACATTACTTATTGTAACAATTAAGTTACATAATGTTAGTTAATATAATTATTATGTTACATGGCATTACTTAATGTAACTATTATGTTACATAACATTACTTATTGTAACCATTAAGTTACATAATGTCACTTAATGTAACTATTAAGTTACAAAATATTACTTCATGTAACCAATAAGGTGGATAGATACAATATAGATATAATCTATGGAGTGATAATTTGACTTGTCAGATGATAATTTGAATATCTGCCGTACGTGTCAAAAATGTGGTTTCGGACCAGAACAGTTCATGAACAATGAGAAACTTTGATCATGTGAAGCCTTTAAACTTAAACATCACGTCAGTAGAACGACAATAACGCTATGATTTCTCTCGTTTCCAAGTCTCTCTTAGTGTGCATTGTGCCGTTTTAATTTAATCTACTAACACGCACACA
>OMKR01095927.1:0-13123 GCA_900302355.1 Cyttopsis rosea
ATATGGCGGCCGAGTCTCCGGAGCTTAGCGGCGAGCCATTTTGCTAACCCACCGTTCGCTTCGCTCCAGCCGTCTGCTGCCGCGGGGGGTGACGCGACCTTTGCGGGCCGTGTTCTTGTGGACGGCGGTGTTATTATTTTAGTGTATTTTTTTGATATATTTCAGGTGGTGGTGGGGGGGGAGGAGGAAAACAATGAATTACTCCACGAAGGTAGTTCAGGTGACGAACGTCTCTCCGAGCACAACATCCGAGCAGATGCGGACGCTGTTCGGCTTCCTGGGAACCGTCGAAGAGCTCAAGCTATTCCCACCGGAGTGAGTTCTGCGCGGCGCTGTAAACACCGTTCGTTGAGCAGCGTGTGGGGTTTGGAATAATCGTGCTAAACGGGATCCAGCTAACATGCTAACATGCTAATATGCTAACATGCTAAAATGCTAATGTGCCGATGCTCAGGGGAGCCCCGCCAGGTGGTGGTGGTAACCCTAAACCTTAGCCCCGCATTTCACGTCCCACTGCATCACATGTTTACTGCTGATCACATGTTGGGGATTAACGTCTCTTGCACAATCACCATTTCGCAATATCAAAGGTCGTACTAAGCATTCAATGGTCTATCCGGTTGCTTTTCTCAGACCCGCTGTGCATACTTCGCGGTGTCATTAAAGTGGTAATCCGTAAGATTATAATTTTTTTAAATCTCATGTTTCATACATGTGTTTTAGCCTCCACTAAGAAACCCAACCATTCAATGTATTTGAATTGGGTCTGTGCTCCTCTACATAGAGCTCAACGGTGAGGTTCCGGAAGTGGAAAAACCCCCATTCATACTCTGTAGAGATGCACCGATTGCAATTTTCTTGGCCGATTTCCGATGTTTTTAAAGTCTGACCCGCCGGTTCCGATTTTGGCCGATTTTCCTTCTAAGGAATATTAAATAACTTTTACATTTTCTCCGTAACTGCACCAGGTTACAGGACCTTCTCTCTCTCTCTCTCTCTCTCACTCAAACAAATCTCAAAATAAAAAAGTTGCCGGACAGAGATTTTTTTTTTGTACAGATAAAATCCAGCTCTGCCGCGATCAGAGCTGAGATCGGTTCTGAAAAAATTCCCGCCCCCGCCTCCTCGCGGCCCGCCACCGTTCCGCGACCCGGTGGTTGGGAACCTCTGCAATTGGGGAAATAGCGACTTTAAATGTAAAAAAAAAAAAAGAAATCTCTTGTCACCGGTCATGGCCGATCAAGATGAAAACCGGCCGATTGATCGGTGCATCTCTAATATTCTGAATCGAGGATTTTAATGTAGAGCTGCAACGATTAATCAGTTAGTTGCCAAATTAATCGCCAACTATTTTGATAATTATAATTTTGAGTCGTTTTTTTTAAGAACGTTTCCAAATTCTGATTCCAGCTTCTTAAATGTGAATATTTTCTGGTTTCTTTAGTCCTGTGTCACAGTAAACTGAATATCTTTGGATTGTGGACAAAACAAGACATTTGAGGACGTCGCTTTGAGAAACGATGATGATGTGATCTACATTTTTCAGCATTTTCTGACATTTTCTGGACAAAACAACTAATCAATTAGTCGAGAAAATAATCGACAGATTAATCGATAATGAAAATTATCGTTAGTTGCAGCTCTATTTTGATTATAGCCATAATGTCATAACTATCCAAGGTAGACTTACCACGAGCTAGGAGGTTGTGAAACTATGGTATATGCTCCTGTAGAAGCCACAAGTCTGTATGATATCAACCTTGTTTTAAGAAAAACATGTTTTATCCGCGGTGTCGTGGAGAAGTACTACACTACCCACAATCCTAAAGTGTGACAGCGACGTCTCTTATTGGTGGAGCTCGCTGTTACCACGGAAATGTTTACCACACCAGCAAACGTTACTTCTGGTTCAGGTGGAACATTGACGTCACAATCGGCTAGTGAGTTTACTGGTACCACTGAACTCTACGATCGTTTGTTATGTTTACCACAGAGCAACCATGATTACAACACTATTATTCACAATATAAACACTATAGTTCCTAGACTGTTAAAAAAAAAGTCGGTCTTGTACCTTTGCCTTTTCTTCCTTTTTTATTTTTTGCTCCGAATCAAATGTTTTATGGTCACAATTCATCTGGTAGTTGGTTGGCTTGGTTCCAGGCTTAAAACTCTTGAATGGACTCAATGGAGTAAATAAATGAGAAAATCACTTCCGGAACCGGAGCTGTTCAAAAAGTGGGCGGTCACTGTTGAGCTATATGCTGTTTGTATTGTTGCTGGCGGGGTCCGCCTTCCTTGGCAGGGATGCACTGATTGGGCAGGCGCTGAATTGAAAAGCAGCCACAGTGAATTTGGTAAACTGCAGATATGGATGAACATTCACGAAAAAGAACAGCACACAAATATATCCACCATGGGTCAGAAGAAGAGAAAATATAGTGACCGTCTGAAGTTTGGATTATAGTCCGACACGGATGTTACGTGGTTCTGTACATACTACATTTGGTACGTGGTTCTGTACATACTACATTTGGATGTCTCCATATGCGGGTGTGTTCCACACATGCGCACCAGAAATGGAAAATGTGTTTATAAAAACCTCACGTTTCGTCAATGCCAATAGAATACATTTAGCTCAGAAGTGGGGAATACCGCTCGGAATGACTTCGAACTGGTTTCCCAGTTCCATGGAATGCAGCGTTCCGTGGAACGCATCGTGACATACTGACCACCAAACAAAGTTGCTTAGCAACCTCCGAAGGTTTATGTTTAAGTGACGATTGTCAACTTATTTTCTGGCAATTATTTTATTGTTTTTATTCTGTTCTGTTTTTGTATACTGTTTAACAAACCTTCCAAAGAACACCACGAGCGGTGCACGTGCAGTTGGTGCGCTTGTAGCATACTTGAGTACTTAAAAAAAAAAAGTACACAAATTGCACTACATTTGAATGTACCTGTGCTCTTCCCCATCAGTGACTCCCCCATGCCAGTGACATCGCGGGTCTGCTTTGTGAAGTTCCAGGAGCCGGAGTCTGTCGGAGTGTCTCAACATTTGACCAACACCGTCTTTGTGGACAGAGCACTGATCGTTGTCCCATTTGCAGAAGGTTGGTGAAATATTTATTTAGCATGTGTGGATGGCCGTTATTGATGTAATACCTTAATCCAGGGGTATTGGGGCGTTAGCGAGCATGTAAAACACCATAGATTTTGACCTATCCCACTTGTTGTTAAAGCAACTTGTGACCAGGGTCACTTCACTACGCAGGTGTACGATAGAAGCTTCTCAAACTCATATTTGGTAAAGCCATTATTGATGCCGCTCTCCTCCGTTGTCTAAGATTTTTGTACGGCAGCGGTGGTGAATTCAGATTCTTGGTGTACTGTGTGCTAGTGCCAGCCATTCAACCTCAGGGTTTTTCCAGCTCGAGTGCAACGCTCATGACATTGCAAGTAGCTTGGAAAAGCAACGCGTTACAGTTTTGTTTGGATCAGAATGCACAGTATACCAAAGTCTGCTTTAATAACTAGGATGTGATCATTGCCGAGCTGCGGGGGGAGCTCCAGATACCTCTAAAATGCAGAAAGAAATGTGTGTACACGCTTAACCATGTATTTTTATTTTCTCCCCCATTTTCGACTATCCTCTGTTAAACTTCTCTCTGTTATTTGTTTGTGTGTGTGTGCGTGTGTGTGATTTTTGTAGTGGAGAAGGCAAAAGCAGCCCCCTCGTTGATGGCTGAAAGTGGTCCTCTGCCCGCCAACAGGGGATTGTAGACATTTGCAAAGGCCAGCAAGCATTCAAGCCCCCCCACCCCTCTCTCTCTATGTGTCATATATGCTTTCTCTGCCCTCTTTCTTTCTCTCCCTCCCTCTCTTTCTCATTTTCTCCATTTTCTAGGTACTTCTAGACCGTATGAAATAGATTCGGAGTTCGAAGCATAGTCTGAATCATGGCTCTGTCTACGCAGTCCAACAACAATATAGAATACTACATTTTTATCAGGTGCTTGTAAAGAAAATCAGAAGACGGCAATTGACAGTACTGAAAACTAGCGCTACCAACTAACCTAAAAGACTGTTCAGCCCTTCAATTAACGGTGTAAGTGGTGTTTCCTAACAGCACATAGACAAAAGGGAATGCTGAAGGTAATGCATCAATTCATGGTGTGAATAATCTGCTGTGTCATGTGCAACTGATGTAGTTTTACAATTTGAAAAGTACACAAAACAAAGAACTTGGGGCCAGACCAAATTGTGTGAGGTGGTTTAGGCGCCATCTTGTTGATGTCACTACATCAGATTGTCTTGAAGCACAACAAACGGAGCACATTAATTTAATTCAAGGCTGACTCAAAGTGCTTATTTCCAAATTACTGTCTGGTGTTTAATGTGCAGTCATCAGTTGTCTTAGATGCCCTCCTGACATGACACAATGTTAGTGCACTACTCTCTCTTTAACAGTGGTCTTTTTTTTGTTGTTGTGTTTTACAGTTCTTTTTCCTGGCTCAGCCAGTCCTGTATACCAGGCCCTGCTGAAAATACCACCCAACAGTTTTGTCTCCTGCAGCAAAATTCTCTCTCTCCCATTTTTTAAATGTTGTCATTGTTGTGAGTGTGTTTTTGTATTAAGGCTGTTTGTGTGTGTTCTGTATATGAGAATAATGTCACTAGGGGTGTTTTTCTTTTTTTGTTTGTCTCTGACCTGATTAGACATTTAGGTTTGCTTCATTATGGGCTGTGTTAACATAACAAATACAGATTGAGACAAAGTCATTTCTGGTTGGGAAAGATCTCAAATTGCATATGGATAGTTAAAATATGCAATGACAGGTAAGGTGACTACAAGCCCAGGGCACAACTGACACGCTACCTATCCTGAATTCTCAATTTCTTGACTTAGTGCTTACTGCTATATCATCTGACATTTGTGTTTTGGGTGAGTATAAACAGACAGCCTATAGTGTTGTTGCCAAATCCCTTAAATTCTCTTTTTTTGTGTATCTCGATTTTTCTCTGTGTGCTTTTAGTAGCGAAGCCGCCAACGTGAGTCGCTTGTTTCAGTAAACATCTATATGAAAATTGAGGGCACAACCCACTGGAGAAGCCGCTGTGCTTGCTAACGTTTGGTTCATGACTTAAAAAACGTGTTCAGGTGATATACCCTTGGCAGTGTTCATTGGAGTAGTGTGATATTTTCCAGCAATAGTTATGCCACTGCAATGATTAAATGAATTTCCTCTGAGATCTAGAAGGTAACCATGTTTACAGAACTTAAATGAACTTACAGAACTTGAATGATAAATGTCACGTGAAGTCCTTTTTTTCCCTCCCAAAATGTCTCCTGTGTAGTTGCTGTTGATGTGAGCGTGATCTGCCTCCTCTAATGCCTGCTTTGTTTTCGTGTAGGCTCTATTCCAGATGAGGCTAAAGCTTTGTCACTGTTGGCGCCAGCAAATGCTGTTGCAGGAATTCTGCCAGGAGGGGGGCTTCTTCCAACACCCAACCCAATGCCCAATCCACAAGTAAGATTCCAATGCTTCCACTGAGATGTTCACAAGTTTCTGTGTGACACAAATTCTCTCACCACAAAAGTGGCGCCTGTAATTCAGCTGGTATTTTATAGAGCCTGTCCCGATTTTGGAGAGGCCTAGCCCACCGATTGCTGATATTTTGTCAAAAAGTGCAACATTTTCAAATCAATTAGAAAAACTTATATTTTATTAAAGTTTAAATTATTATTTGCGAACATTTAACTTGTAAGGAAACAAATAAAAATAAACACACAAATATCTTTTGATAGGTTAAAAAAAACAACTTATTTTCCCAAGTTCCAGTGAATGCATCATAACTTTTTCAGAGTTGCCCATGAACACAGCATGGCAGAGTACCGTGTCAGCGTCTAAATGCAAGTGTAAAAGTGGATTTATGCCATGTCAGACTTGTGTGCTTATTTTGTTAAAATACTTACTTAAAAGTAATGTAAATATCGGCTAAACCGTATATATCGGACGGGCTCTAGTATTTTATTTGCCGTGTGTAGTGTTGGTTCAGAACCAGTCGTTTCCAAATATTGCTCGAGACCGTTTCGAATGGGTGCTGGAGGGAGAACAAAGAAGCTGATGAAACTACAGGATCCTTATCGCACTTTTCAATTTCATCCCTGTTCTAGATGGGAGGCAATCCTTTCGGTGGTCCAAACATGGATGCAATGGCTGCATTTGGATTCCCAGGTCCCAATATGAATCCCCAGGTGAGGAAGGTTTTTTTTTCTTTTTTTCTCCCCATTGCCAAAAGCCATTGTAATTTTTTATAAAAAAAAAAAAAAGTTGCTCTAAAGAATGATTTCTCTGTAACTCCCAGTTCACTCTCTCTTTACAGGCTGCTGATCAGCTTTTGAAGTTCATGACGGATCCAAAGTAAGTAACTGTGACCAAACATCCACATATTCATGCCCCCACTCCCCAAACCTGAAAACCAAATTGTATGTACTCTCCTCTCCACCGTGTTTGCTTATGAACTCCCCTTTGTATAGACTGAATCCCATGGCTGCGGGCATGAATATGAACGCCAGCATGAAGGCGGATTCGGCCAACAAAGAGATCGAGGAGGCCATGAAGAGAGTCAGAGAGGCTCAGTCGCTCATCTCCGCTGCTATCGAGCCTGGAAGTGAGTCAGCGGTCCCGACCAAAATAAATATGACTCAATAGCGTTTGAGCTCACCTTCTGTGCAACTATTTCTTTTGAGTTCTGTTTGATAATCTATGCCCTTGATAACATTTTTAAAAAACAAATCTGCTGCAGATAAGGAGAGCAAAAAGAAGCACTCACGATCCCGCTCGAGGTCCAGGCGGAGGAGGTCTAGATCTCGCTCTCGACACAGGTGAGCGTCTACCGTTAATTCAGTTGACGACACTTTTGTGGGTTTGTCGAGATTGCTCTTTTGTATTTTTACTTTCATTATATCAATCTGTAAATACACAGTGGACATATTCTTAGCTCTGCATGTGTGCTTGGCAGGCGGTCCAGAAGCAGGTCGAGGCGGCGCTCTGCCTCCAGAAGCAGACGGCGTTCCAAGAGCCCGCGGCGCAGAAGGTCCCACTCCAGAGAGCGAGGGAGGAGATCCCGCAGCAGATCCAGGTGGGCTGCGCTGCATGTCTGTTGATCTTCACCATATTGTGCAGTATTTGCTTCCCCACTAATTGTAAATGTATACCCACCCCAACCAAGAGATGCAAAAAAAGCTATGTACAGGGGTTTACATTACTGTAAACATAGAATTGCAGGTTTTGCAAATGATTGATCTGCAGCTCTGATTTAATCCGAGTAACTCAGTTAATTATCATGCCCATGAAATGCCACTTTGTAGTTTTGAGGACAAAATGCCAGACAAGCAGTTGCAGTTTGGTGTTCACAGGAACGTGCCTAATGGCTTGTAACAGTGACATGTACAGTCTCTGGTTCTGAATTAGTCTTCCCTGAAGAATGCTTTTTATTCCAGGTAGAGGCTCTGCATTGAAAGGAGACTTGCATTTTAATTCTTTAAACACATAACAATCCTACATATAATCCTCACCCTCTATTTGCTATTATATTTAATTTGTTAGGGTGAATACTGATGGTATGCAGTCTGATAGTGGTTTTGCAATCATAATAATCTTAACATGTGATGCATCTATATTGTCTTGAATCTTCTATGATCATTGTGATAATACATTTTTCCATGTCCATTTTTTTAAATGGTTGACAAAAGAATGTAATTGTGCCTTGGCTTGCCATTTGACCTAAAATGTTCCACTACTTTGTGTCTAGAGACAGAAAGAAAGACGACTCGGGGCGAAGGAGATCCAAAACGCCACCAAAAAGCTACAGCACA
Organism: Cyttopsis rosea; assembly: GCA_900302355.1. Taxonomy (NCBI): domain Eukaryota; kingdom Metazoa; phylum Chordata; class Actinopteri; order Zeiformes; family Parazenidae; genus Cyttopsis; species Cyttopsis rosea. The sequence goes on from OMKR01095927.1 coordinate 7,883, forward strand.
AGCAGAAGGTCTCGCAGTGTGAGCCGGTGAGTCCAGTGGCATCTCTCTCACACACAGACACACACACTTTCCCCCCAGTTGTCAGGTTTGAACTTGCTACTTTGTCCTCTGAGATCCAGGAGGCGGAGGAGAAGTCGCAGTGGCACCCGCTCTCCGAAGAGGTCCCCGAAAAGGAGAATCTCCAGGTCTCCTTCTCCCAGAAGGTCGGTTCTTTAATGGAAACATTCACCTCTCTGTTGCATTGGATACCAGTATGAAGTTCCTAATAGCATAGCATACCAGTCTGGTATAGCTGTCAGGTCTTTCAGTTATGAATTGGAACTAGCTTTTACATGATCAAATGATGGGGCAAAAATATATCCACATAAATATTTGTTTAACATTATTACCCCCTTACTCTAATTGGGAGATCTCATTTAAGGGGTTTACAAACTAATTGGACAAGTTGCAGTAATTAATGTTTGAATCAAGAGACACACTGTAACTTTATAATTAGTGGCTGCGTTCGTCTACATTAAAACTTATTTTGTTGTCGGGAGGGTTGAATGTCTGGTTAAATCCCTTTTTTACCATTTCAGACACAAAAAGGAGAAGAAGCGAGACAAGGACAGGGAGCGGGAGCGCAGGAGCGATAAAGATCGCGGTCGTGAGGAGCAAGAACGATCCAGCAGCAAGAAGAAGAAGAGTAAAGACAAAGAAAGGGAACGGGAACAGGAACGTGAGAGGAAATCTGACGCAGAGAAAGGAGATGTAAAGGTCGGCACCAAATATAAAAGGGTTATCCAACCCCCCCAACCTGCGGCCCTCATTTAATCCTTTTTTCCTACAGATCACAAGGGATTATGATGAGGAAGAACAAGGCTACGACAGTGAGAAGGAGAGGAAGGACTCTGACGACTCGGCCCCATCCCCTCGCTCCGTGGACGGGAACAGCAATGGGGCCGGGCGGTTGGCGAAGCAGGCCAAGGTAAACGGCGCTGACGATCACCACCAAGAAGACATGGATGTCAGCGACTGATGAGAGCGACGCCGCACTGCACCCCCACACCATCCCTCCATCGTTGTTGTGAACCTAGGTTATCAGTGTATTTTTTTTCCACTTGTAAAAATAATCTAAAATGTGAAGTGTGCTTTGAAGTATTGATGTTTCTCACATAACGATGTGACGCTTCTCTTCCATTTCCTCACATAGACGCAGGTTTCTGCTCTTCTCTGTAAACTAACATGAAGTAGTTTGCTTTTCCCTCCGCCAGCTCGTGGTTACCTGAGTTTTAAGTTGCTTTCACATGTTTTCTTCTTTGTTTTGCAGAGTGTTTTGGTGTAGTGTCACAACGCTTATCTGTAAGTTTGAACATGTTTTATATAATAAAGTCTACCCGAGGGACACCGTTGAGTTTGTGGATCGCTGATGTTATCCAAGTAGATGGAACAAATATATCCTGTTACGTTCATTTGTAGATTGGTCAGATGCATCCGAGTCCAATCTTGACATTGAAATATTAATGCGATGAAAAACACAGTACGAGAAGAATTCTTGAAATGTTACTTATTCTTGTAATAGTTTCTTTTAGAGATTTGTGTAAAACATTTTTGCAGAGTAAATGGTTGCAAATAATTTTTCAAAACGTATTGATCAGACAGGACCATACAGTCATGGCATGCGTTAAATATTCTTAATATCAGTGCAGTGTTAAACTACAACAGTTTTCCTGATATTCCATCTGGGTTCATACACACCCCTTAATACGTTACAGTTCACTCGCACAGAACATGGAGTCCATACAAACAACGACAGCCAAGAGGTAACATGAGCAAACCTGAAGATACAGGAGGTCGGGTCCTGTACTGGAGAAAAGGCTCGGGCCGATCAACCGTGAGAACTCTTTCCTACGGGGTTTAAAAAACATTCTGGAGTTGTGTAAATGTATTGCTACACAGTGTTGTTCCTCTGAGTACACACAGTACAGGGTTTACACAGGAAAATGAACTTAATTCAGTGTAACGGCTAGATTTCAAACTTAACAGGTAGTCTCTGAATTATTTACAGATGAGAACGTCAGTGCAGTTTCAGAGGAACTAAAGATGAAATGAGAACGCGGATCCTCGTGAGGGGGGTGGGAAGGAGACGACTTTCACTTATTAAAACGAGGCCAAAGAGTCCAAACTGGGTCTTCGACAACTTTTCACCGGAGAGGATAGCAGCACGGAGCAGCGGTGCAGCCGCTCGAACAGCGAGCAAAATAAAAAGGTTCAACGCTACTGGCAAATTAATATGACGTGCCGCCAAATGCTGATATGTACCTTAATGTGGCGTGGTGCACGGTCACATTTGCATTGATACTCTTTGGAAACTATCTACAAAAATAGATGGATTCCCTTTAAAACGGATTACATAGTGTATGAAAAAAGAAAACAAAAATTCTTCCAAAAATGAGTAGAAGCTGGTGGTTTCCATGTTGGGAGAGTTTGTCTGGGACTTGCCAAGTGCTTACGGCTGCAGGTCGGGGAAGTGACTGGGATCCTCCTTGTAGTCGCCGGGGATGGAGAAGATGGAGCCTTCGAATTCCCTGTAGCGGAACTCCTGGAAGGTGACGGTGGCGGTGATGGTGGGGAACACGGGGATATCTGTGGAGGGAGACGGAACGAAATGAGGACAAGGGTCTCGACGCGGTTCGGTAAAGCAGGTCAGCGAGGCCGAGTCCACATACCGAGTTTGACGGGGAAGCCTGGAGGGAGCTTCATCTTGACGAATTCTCGGAGTTTGTTGAAGTGCTTGAATGGGGCGACCACCTCAAGGACATTCAGTAATCTGAAAAACGAGAGGAACTAGTAGTCTGTCTGCTGATGATGATGATACCCAACGATTTCAGGCTTCTACACTGGGGGAAAATCCTGCAGATAAAGTGAATTTAATTGTTCCAAAAGAGTCCTGCGTTGATGTACTATTTTGGAAATAGCTACACCCTGAGGAGGGCCAATTGCTGGTTTCACAAATGTGCCTCATTAGTGCGGCCACAGACCAATCAATGCTCCTCAGAGACGAGTCCCACCGGTTCTCACAGCCTTTTCTTTAGCGCTGACTGAAATATGACTGTTAAATCACTAACGCTGACTGAGCAAAAGCCATCAAACGTTGTTGAATGAAGGCTCATGAATAAGAAATAGAACAGATCATATAAATAATTATGAGGACAATTAATATAGATAATGTTAAATAAACCAGATATATCTGTGGACAATATCGATCATCTGAATGTTTGGCTCCTTATCATCATCATACTACTAGGGATCTGTCTGTCCCTGGTGCATATATGTTGTAAAGATATCACATAGATGAATCACATTTTAAGTAGATGTATGAAGTATTGCAATTCTGCATGATCTAAACAACAGTAAGTTAAATATTTACACATGTGCAGATATGTGCAGCCCTATTTGATTCCCTGAGATTAATTATTAGTCTCTTGACGGACACGTCTCTCAAGATTCAATGGTGTATGTATGGAGTGTATGTTGTGTGAAAAAGAACACGGCTAGATGGAGCGACTTACGACTCGATGCCCAGAGGGAAATCCGGGCTCATGGCGACGGTGGCTTTGAAATTCTTCTTGCTTTCCTTGCAAACGAGATCTCTCCCGAAGTGAGGCGGCCTGGAGGTGGGAGTAGAGAGAGGAACGCGGCATTGTAGTTTGAGTGGATTTCGATCCGTTTCTACAACTCCCCGCTATCGTTTATGTCGCAGAAACCTACTTTCCGTGTTCGGAGGTGATGTACTCCTCCCAGGAAATGGTGTTGGACGCCGGGGCCGTGAGCGACTGCCTCCGCACGGGCTGAGGACCGAAACATTTCACCGTCAGCTTTACAGGATTTGGAGCATCGTTTAAGATTATTACCCATAATTTCCTGCCGTCCATCCATCTCACCGACCTCAAAGTTCTGCTCACTGATGTTGCCTCCTTTGCTCAAGCTCTCCATGATGGCCTTGTTTCTCAGAATGTCCTCCTCGCTCAGGTGCTCCCTGCGCTTCCTGGACTCCAGGACGAGGCCGTTCACTGAGTAGAAGTCGGCCAGGAAGTTCCCAATGCGTTCCTACGCCGAAAAAATAACAATTCCATGTTTTATGAAGTATACATTATATATGTACATGTGTATTTACAAGCGTTCTCTTTGGAATCTCTAGTTTTTGTTCAGACAAAAATGGCTGCCCATTTGCCTGGCTCTCAGAAACCGTCGAACCCACAGACACTAATGAATAACATTTGTATTTGGCTGCAGAGAGACAGCACCCGGGATCTCTAGTTAACGTTCTCGGGGTCTTTTAACAAAAGGGTATTTAAAACACAGACTCCCGAAATACAAGCAGTTTAGAGGAGAGGACGCTGGAGCACCGCTACACCACCGTCCAAAACGTGTCGCATATCTCGCTGTTCCCCACGCTGGGAAACTCCGACCATGGCTTGGTCCACTTGATCCCCACAAACAGGCTGAAAGTCAAACTGTCCAAACCTGTTGCGAGGAGAACCAAGAAGTGGAGCAGCCAAGCTGCGGAGCATCTGCATAAGCGCCTGGACTAGTTAGGTCTTTCATTCATTTACTCTGTGCAAGTCAATGTGATTGTAATATTTAAATAAAAAAAGGGGGGGGGGGCACATATGAAGTTTGTTGTAATTCCTACACCGTTCACCTGATTTGTATGTAAAAGAAAGTCTGCACTTAAAGCACATCTTAATTGTTTAATTTCAAGTCCATTGTGGTGATGTACAGAACCAAAATTATGAAAATTGCCAATGTTTCTTTGTTTCTATGTTTCTTATGGGCCTTTATAGGACATAGAGGACATTCAATTTCTCTAGCCACACCCAGGCCTGATTACTGCCACACCTGTTCTCAATCAAGAAATCACTTAAATAGGACCTGCCTGACAAAGTGAAGTAGACCAAAAGATCCTCAAAAGCTAGACATCATGCCGAGATCTAAAGAAATTCAGGAACAAATGAGAAAGAAAGAAAGTGAGATCTATCAGTCTGGAAAAGGTTATAAAGCCATTTCTAAAGCTTTGGGACTCCAGCGAACCACAGTGAGAGCCATTATCCACAAATGGCGAAAACATGGAACAGTGGTGAACCTTCCCAGGAGTGGCCGGCCGACCAAAATTACACCAAGAGCGCAGCGACGACTCATCCAAGAGGTCACAAAAGACCCCACAACAACATCCAAAGAACTGCAGGCCTCACTTGCCTC
>OMKR01095930.1:0-12229 GCA_900302355.1 Cyttopsis rosea
GCACAACAAAACAAATGAAAAACAAACGGGCGGAAACAGGAGTCAATGTTTGTGACAGAACTGTAAGAAATCGGCTGAATGAAATGGGATTTACATACAGAAAAGCCAAACGAAAACCAGCACTAACACCTAAACAGAAGAAAACAAGGTTGCAGTGGGCGAAGGAGAAAAAATCATGGAGTGTGCATGATTGGACGAAAGTGATATTCAGTGAATCACGAATCTGCATTGGCCAAGGCGATGATGCTGGAATTTTTGTCTGGTGCCGTTTCAATGAAACATACAAAGATAACTGCCTGAAGAAAACAAGCAGATTTCCCCAGTCACTTATGATATGGGGTTGCATGTCAGGTAAAGGACCAGGGGAGATGGCAATCATTCCCTCAACAGTCAATGCACAGGTGTACATTGAAATTTTGGACACTTTTCTCATTCCATCGATAGAAAATACGTTTGGTGGTGAAGTCATTTTTCAGGATGACAATGCATCTTGCCACAGAGTGTTAAAGCTTTTCTTCAGGAAAGGCATATATACTCAATGACATGGCCAGCAAACAGTCCAGATCTTAATCAGATTGAAAATTTATGGTGTAAAAAAAATAAAATAAAAAAATAAAAGGTCCATGGCAAGGCTACATCCTGCAAAGCTGATCTGTCAAGCGCAATTCGAGAAAGTTGGAACCAGCTTGATGGAGAATATTGTTTTTCATTAGTGCAGTCCATGCCTCGAAGAATTCAGGCCATCATAAAAGCCAGAGGAGGCGCAACAAAGTACTAATTGTGATTTTCTTTTGTTGATGATTCCATAATTTACCATACTTGACCTGGAAAAAAATATCCTATTAGTTAAAATAAATACATTTAATTTATTTGAGGTATGTTTCACCAAGCCAGAATGTTCAGCTATTAAATTAGCAGCATTCAAATTGCTATCAATAAAATGCACCTGTGTTCGTAGCTTATGCCTGCCCATACCATAACCCCACCACTCTGTTCACAACATTGACATCAGCAAATCGCTCACCCACACGACGCCATACGTCTGACATCTGCCTGGTACAGTGAAGAGAACACTTCTCCAAAGTGTGAGACGCCATCGAAGGTGAGCATTTGCCCACTCAAGTCGGTTACGATGACGAACTGCAGTCAGGTCAAGACCCTGGTGAGCACGACGAGCAGCCAGATGAGCTTTCCTGAGACGGTTTCTGACAGTTTGTGCAAATTCTTTGGTTTTGTTTCTCCGGACAGCTGCTGCAACCTACAGCTGTCCGAGTGGCTGGTCTCGGACAATCTCGCAGGTGAAGAAGCGTGGAGGTCCTGGGCTGGCGTAGTTACACGTGGTCTGCGGTTGTGAGGCCGGTTGGATGTACTGCCAAATTCTCGACATCGGAGACGGCGTATGGTAGTGAAATGAACATTCAATTCATGGGCAACAGCTCTGGTAGACATTTCTGCAGGCAGCATGCCAATTGCACGCTCCCTCAAAACTTGCGACATCTGTGGCATTGTTTTGTTTGATAAAACTGCACATCTTCATAAGGAACACCTGTGCACTGATCATGCAGTTGAATCAGCATCTTAACATGCCACACCTTTCCAGTAGATGGATTATCAAATAATCAAATTAAACAAAATAAATGTGTTTTTTTTTGGGCCAAATTTGAAAGACATAAGCTCTTTGTGAGCCTAGAAAAAATCCTGGATTCTTTACTTCAACAGCAAAATTGGAGCAAAAACAAAAGTGTTGCGTGTATATTTTTGTTCAGTATATATTGCTGAGCTACAGACTGCACAAGGCAACTCTAAAGTGCATTTCATGTTTTCCTCTCAGTCTTAGACGCAGAATCATGCTCGATGCCTCATATACGTTTCAAGGAAAACTGATGGCAGAATATTCATTTAAGGTCATCCTGGTTTGCATGGAGAGAGGTAGTATTGTGGAATCTGTTTTAATGGACAATGTACTTTTAATGCTATTCCAAGGTACGACCAGGTCTCAGGCCGAGGAAATATCAGATCAACGATCAAAGTCAACCAACCCACATCTAAGAAAGGCTCATCACAATCTGTGAAAACACATACTGTAACAGTGAAGGACCTGTAAGCTACTTCCACCCCCACCCATTTAACCTAAAAGAGTAACCTTTAATATTAAGGCGTAACAGCACTGCAGGGGGTCTCTACAGTTTGTGCTTTTCAGTCACGTTAACGCCCCATTGTGGGCATTGTGACAGCTGGGCTCTTCAGGGTGGCGTCCTCCGCTTTCCACTGCGATGTGACGGTCTTGATCTGGGTGTAGAACTGGATGCCCTATTAATTAAGAGTGGGATTAGTATTCCATTCTAAAAGGGTAGATGTCCCATACAACTGAATGGGGAAGTTTGTTGTGTTTTTTTACCTGTTTGCCATAGAAGTTGGTATCTCCTCTGAATGAGCCTTTGGAGCCAGTGAAGGAAAACATGGGCAGAGGGACGGGGATCGGCACATTCACACCAATCTGTATGAAAACAGGAAAATATACACTCACTGAGCACTTTATTAGGAACACTATACTAATACGGGGTAGGGCCTCTCTTTGCTCTCAGAACAGTCTCAGTTCTTCTTGCCCTGGATTCCATAAGATGTTTGAAACATTCCTTTGAGATTCTGCTCCATGTTGACATGATTGCATCGATGCAATTCCTGCAGATTTGTCAGCTGCACATTCATGCTGCGAGTCTCCCGTTCTGTCACATCCCAAAGGTGTTCTACTGCATTCAGATCCGGTGACTGGGAAGGAACTGAACATTTAACTCATTGTCATGTTCGTGAAGCCAGTTTGACACAACTTTGGCTTTGTGACACGGTGCATTATCGTGCTGGAAGTAGCCATTAGAAGATGGGTCAATTGTGGCCATGAAGGGATGCACATGGTCAGCAACAATACTCAACTAGGCTGTGGCATTCCCCACACCATTACACCACCGCCATCATCCTGTACTGTTGACACAAGGCAGGTTGGGTCCATGGATTCATGCATTTGGCGCCAAATTCTGACCCTACTATCTGTGTGCCTCAGCAGAAATAGAGATTCATCAGCCAGGCTATGTTTTCAAACCAGCCCGTCTGGCACCAACAATCATGCCACGGTCGAAAATACTGACATCACATTTTTTCCCCATTCTGATGGTTGATGTGAACATTAACTGAAGCTGCTGACCCGTATCTGCATGGTTTTATGCATTGCACTGCGGCCACACGATTGGCTGATTAGATAATTGCATGAATAAGTAGGTGTACAGGTGTTCCTAATAAAGTGTTAAGTGAGTATATGTCATCCATATATCAAGGAGAACAATTGTATTCTGTGCAAATATTTATACAGACGAAAACCCTCCAAGTGGGTCAGTTTGCTTACCTGGCCAACATCAACCTCATGGGTGTATTTGCGAGCGGTGGCGCCGTTGGTGGTGAAGATTGCCGTCCCGTTGCCGTAGGGGTTTCTGTTGATCAAAGCAATAGCTTCGTCCAGACTGTCAGCCTCCAGAACCACCAGCACCGGCCCAAAGATCTCTTGCGTGTAGCAGGTCATGTCCGACTGCGCAGAGCAAACAGTACTTGAAATGAAAGTGTGTGAGGCACTCGACACTCAATCTCTACGCCTCTAAATCAGAATGTTGTGTATTAATTGACCAAGTAGGGCCAGACCAGACCACATACATATAAATATTTATAAAAAGAAAAAAAGTTAATTTATTTGTAAATACATTGTAAATGTATTTACTTTGTCAATTATATGGTTCTGAATAAACTCATGCCATTGTCAACCTGAATTTTAGGCTATGACATATTTTTTGGGGTAAGATCGCAGTCAAAACAAAACAATAACTTCCGCCTATGTGATTTCACAAAATACATCTTTGAAAGAATTCAAGTTTCTATGGAGACAAGCGATCTGAGAATATGCTGCATTTGAGGCAAAGAAATAAACAATGCCTTTTTAAATCGATAATATTGTAATCTAGTGACATTATGTTAAAGAAACAAAAGCAATAGATTTTTTTTTTTAAGGTTTAAGTTGGGGGTCCTATCTGACCCCAGGTGGACATTAAGGGATGTGATATACACTGGAGCTGTAGACAATACATACAAAATACAATATTAAAGTAATATTTGTGCACTGCTATAGTTGGATTGCATTCTTTTAACTTAAAAAAATATATTAAGCTGTAGTTTTGTATAAGAAAAAAAACATTTTTGAAATATATTCTCAAACTAAGTGCCAGTTTCTGCAAGTTGTTTTGAGAGGAATTGATAAAAAAAAAAAATTTTAAGATAAATATTTAGACATATCCAGGATGACTCAAATTTATAAAACATCAAGATGGTCTAATAACTTGGAAGGAACAGCCACAATGAAACACTGACATTCAGGACATGAACCCAGAAGGAACATGGACTGCTTCCCTCAACCGAATAAACTAATGTCAAGCTGACAAAATGTTTCCCCATGACCACACGTTCAATGGAAATTTATGGTTGCCAGTTGTTGGATTTAGTGTTTATTTTGAGAATATTAGACATGTCTCCAATCGAATGCTGCACTTTTCAAATATCCAATGAAAGACTGATTGGTGAGCCATGTCCTCCAATACATTAAGTCCACAAACTCAGAACAGCTAAAAATAACTGTACTGTTGGACCATATCTTTTAATTATTTTATTTTCTTACCGTAACATTGCCCAGGATGGTGGGCCCTACAAAGTTGCCATTCTCATATCCTTTGACCTTCACGTTCCTCCCATCCAGCAGAAGTTTGGCACCCTCATCCACACCGCTCTGGATCAAAGAGTCCACCCTGGCCTTGGCTTCCGGGGAGATGAGCGGGCCGACGTCTGCCCCGGGCTGATCCCCTGCACAGCCACACACACATGGTTCATACATTTACATAAAACTTCCCCGAGAGCGTTTTTGTCAGGATTTATTTAAAATATTTTTTTTAAAACCAAACAAACATTATTATGAGTGTTTAGAGAGGTTATCGCGATACTTGGGCCCCAATACGATATCATCGCGATACTTTGTTTTGCAATACACCAAGTAGGTGGTCAGTACTGTTCGCTAATCAGTTTGCAGTGTCTCCATTAATAAGTCTATCCAACTTTAGGAATCGGACCCATACAGTATTGTCGGGGTTAATTACATTGCATTACAAAATGAAATTCAAGGACTACTTGAAGTACTTTTGTAAGCACTATTTTATCATTTTCAAGGCCACAAAACAAATATAATACATTTTTAATGTGCTCTTTATTAATTAAAATATCATATAATATATATATCCATCTATCTCATTGTCATCTCAGGGGGAATTTCACAGGTTTTTAATGATCGCGATTTCTTTCAAGGACTTTTCAAGCACTTCAGCTATTTTCACGGTATTCCAGTACTTACATTTCTGAGGATGAAATTCAAGCACTTCAAAGACCTCAAGGACCTGGTCAGAACCTTGTATTGTGTATGAATATCCTGACCGCTGACTGCAATCTTTTTACTGCTGTTCTTTTTAAAGCGTTCGATTTGTTGTCAGATTTGACAGAGTTTGTCTCTTTGATTTGGACGTGTTGAGAATCTTAAATGACTTAAGATGTTAACTGCATTACGATAACACTGCTTCTTCGCGTTTGTAAACAAAGTAAGCCTGTTGCTGCTGCAGGTTTCCTGCTCATGCGTATTAAAGAAATGGAAGTGTTTTGGGCATTTCGGTGTGGACGGACAACTTTTTGAAGACGCTTGGACCGGAAAAGTTTTGATGCGATAATTGTTGTAAAATGTATCTGCATTTAGGCTGGATTCTGCTTCTCCCTCTGCACGCAAGTGAACGTGCACGGGTGTCACCCAGAGAGGTTCACCTGACTTTACTTTTGTGTATAACGTTACGTGTCCACCACGGGGTGGTGTCACATTTAGTGAACCACAATGTAGAGAAAACAGAAGAAATCCCTGCAACGTGTTGTTGAGATTTGGGAGGTGTGGGCCTCGGTTCCTCTGCAACCTACGATTCCCATAACTATGGCTGGGTATTGGTACTCAATACTTTAAGGTATTGATTGAAATAAATCAATACCAAGTAGTATCAAAACTTCTCCAATCAAACAATACCTACATTCAATCCTTTTTTTTTGCATTCGATCCTTTCTGAACAGTGAAAGAGGTTTTCCTCGCTGTAATCATTCCTCCTGTACTGGCCATTTGTTTAAAATTACAGTGCTTCATTCTACAGTTTTGTACAATTATTTAATAAATATTTCAATAATTTGAACACTTTCAACTAAATGCTTCCATTCACATGATGGGTAATGAAGTAGAAAAAAAAAAAGGTATCGAATGAAGTACTCCATTGGTATCGGCATCACTGGGTACTGGTATTGGTATCGTCATTTTTTTAAACAATACCCAGCCCTTCCCATAACCCTAATCCCTAAACGTAAAAAATAAAAATAAAAAATCTATTCTTGGTGTCAGAATATACAATATTGTGGAGATAAATGTGGGGAAAATATTCCGATACCCCCCACCCCGAGTGCGGCCGGTACCTGCGTTGACCCGCAGCGCCTTGGAGCGCTCCACCAGCTCCGGGAGCCAGTCGCGAGCCTCCCCGACTAGGATGGCGGTAGACAGGGCCATGCAGCGCTGGCCCGCCGCCCCGAAGGCCGCGCCCACCAGCTGGTTCAGCGTGTTCTCTTTGTTGGCATCGGGCATCACCACACCATGATTCTTGGCACCCTAAATATGGATAAAATGGAGAACACAGCTTGGCAGATGTTCTCATCAATACACTTTAGGACATCAGAAAACACAAGCAGCGGGAGTAATCGCATATCTGACGAAACCTCAGAGACGCCCGTCCCTGGTTTAGTCTTGATATCAGATAAAGGCAAATGTTTAGGCCAGATGACACTGAACCTGGGGCGCTGTAGGTAATGTCCTGGTGGTCGTCCATAATAATTTTAGTATTCAGGGCTGGGCAATATAAATAAATACCAGAATAACCATAATGAAATTCACATAATACAATAGATTGTGTGTGTTCTGTTTTTAGCCTCACTAAAGCCTCACTTGTCCAAACCTACTGCTCAACCAAAACAGCCTTTTAAATAAAGCAGCATTTACTCCACAGATGAAAACCTCTTCTGTAATTACCATGTTGGACTGCACTCTCTTGCCGTTCTTGGAGCCGCGCTCGTAAATGTACTCGCCAGCCTGGTTGGAGCCCACGAAGCTGATCGCCTTGATGGCCGGATGGTCACAGATGAAGTTTACAGCTGAATAGAAAGATTGAAAAGAGTACTCATGAATCCCATCTGATTCAATTAAAACTTCAACGTCAAATGAAGTGCGTTGTGTAAAACAGGTTAATCTGGTCTTCACAATATATTACAAAGTTTGCTCACAAGAAAACGCTTCTTTTGCAAAAAAGACTTTAAGATATGCAGGAATAAACAGGACTGGATAATGCTGGAACGCTTGGCAAAACACACAAGACAATCTGACGGCAAACAAAGGGAATGGGACTGGAACTGGAAGCTGAGGGACTAATGAGGCAATGAGCTGCAGGTGAGGAGGTCGGCAGGGAAACTAGGTGAAGGGAATGAAGCTGACTGCATGGCAAGAGGGAGTGACAGGATCTGAAATGACAGGCGAGTTAGTGACATGGCAAAATAACAAAAACCCAGATGCCTCTAGGGACGACCTCGAATGTTCCACCAGGCTGGTCAGGGAGACCTGCAGGTGGAAGTCAGTAATGAGGGACGGATCCAGGATGCTGCGAGCGGGAACCCAGGAGCGCTCCTCGGGACCGTAGCCCTCCCAGTCCACCAGGTACTGCAAACCCCTGCCACGTCACTGGGACTTAATCGGGCGAATGACCATGTAGGCAGGTGCCCCGTCGATGAGTCGGGGTGTTGGGGGCCTGGAGGATGGCTCTCATTGGCCAGTTTGACCTTGGAAACATGGAAAGTGGGATGAATCCTCATGGATCGCGGCAGCGAGATGAGGAATGGATCCACGAACCGTGGAGCCAACTTCCTGGACTCCACTCTGAGGGGAAGATCCCACGCAGACAGCCAGAAGTGGTGTAGCCCAGGGGTGTAGGGGGGGTGCAGAGATGCGTCGTTGCCGGTTGGCAGACCATTGGTAATGGTCAGAGGAGCGTAGGAGGGTGGAGTAGGCCTGCATCCAAGTGCGCCGACACCGCCGGATGAACGACTGGACAGAGGGGACCTGGCCTCACGTTCCTGCTCGGGAATAGTGGTGGTTGATAACCCTGGGAGCATTGGAAGGGAGAGAGACCAGTGGCAGAACTCGGCAGGGTGTTGGGCGTATTCTATCCAAAGAAGTTGTTTGAACCAGGACGCAGGTTTGCGAGAGGCGAGACAGTTCAATGCTGTCTCCATCTCCTGGTTAATGCGCTCGGCCTGACCATTAGATTGGGGGTGGAATCCTGAAGACAGGCTGATGGTGGTCCCCAGAAGGCTGCAAAACTCAGACCAAAAATGAGAGGTAAACTTCCGGGAGAAGAAGGCACACAGGTGAACCTTCTGATCCTCCGCCAACCACAGTGACAGGACTGCCCCCACTCTGGTGTCCGAAGCGTCCACCTCCACAATGAACTGGAGAGAGGATAGGGGAAGATGAGAACGGGTGCAGAGGTGAAACGTGATTTTATTTAGTCAAAAGCCCTCTCAGCCGTGGAGGACCACCGGAATTGAACATTCTGGGAGGTGAGAGCAATGAGGGGAGCTGCCACCAAACTGTAGTTCTGGATGAATCGTTTGTAGAAGTGAGAAAAGCCCAGAACGCATTGAAGCTACTTGCGAGTGGAGTGAGGCCAGTCCGTGACCACCTGGTCTTGGCCGGATCCATCTGGACGTTAACAGCATTGATGAGAAATCCCAGGAAGGGAGTTCTGAGGTGCGAAACTCACATATTTCTGACATTATGAAGAGCTGGTTCTCCAGAAGCCTCTGATGGACTTGACGTACGTGCAACACATGTTCCTGTTTGGATTTGGATTGGAGTATGTCATCCAAATACACAAACATTGAGCAGGTCCCGGAGAACATCATAGTCCAACCCCTGGAAAACTGCAGGGGCATTGGTAAGACCAAAAGGCATGACTAAGTACTCATAATGTCTGCTATAATGTCTAAAGGCTGTCTTCCAATCGTCCCCCTCCCTGATCCTCACCAGATGATAGGCATTTAGGAGATCGAGTTTGGAGAAGATGGTAGCTCCTTGGGAGTGGGTACCTGTTTTTGACAGTGATGTCATTGAGTCCTTTGTAGTAGATTGAAGGGCGTAGGGACTTGTTCTTCTTCCCCACAAAGAAGAACCCTTCTCCAGCAGGGGACGAGGAAGGGCGATTGATCCCTGGTGCCGGGGAATCATTGATATAGTCCTCCATGATATTGGTTTCAGGAGCAGACAAGGAAAATAGCCGACCCTTAGGAGGGGCAGTGCCGGTGACAAAGTCAATGGCACAGTCATATGGGCGATGCAGTGGCAATGAGGTAGCCCGGGCCTATTAGGGACTCCGGAAAGATCTGGAAACTCAGAGGAGACAGGCGGACTGGAGGCAGAAGACAGGGCAGATCTGAGACAGACAGCCAGACAGCGAGCACTCCACTGCAGAATCGTTCCCGAAGCCCAGTCAATATGTGGATTATGTTTCAAAAGCCAGGGGTACCCCAAGATGACAGGCTGTTGTGGTGCATGAATACGGTGAAAGGTGAGTGTTTTCAATGTTGTTACCTGACATGGCCACTTGGGAGAGGAGTCGATTGATGGCCGATGGCCGATCGATTTGCCGGTAACACGGCAAAGGAGACGACTGTCGAGTGCAGTGCCGTGGATGGGCTTCACCAGAGCCTCCCGTCCCATCCAATCCTAAACTGAGAGGCAAAAGTCATGTCCAACAGCTTGGCGCCGTGAACACGGCAGTCGATGCGGATGACGAGAGCGACAAGCGTATCAATGTCCGCTGGGAGATCTCGAGAAGCCAGTTCATCCTTGATGCGGTCAGAGAGTCATTTGTAGAAGGCGTCAAAGAGTGAAGAAGCATTCCAGTGGCTCTCCGCCGCCATGGCATGAAACTCGATGGGAGTTATCGGACACAGACCCTCCGCCAGGTTGAACAAACCTCGAGCTGCCACCCTTCCGGGAGTAATGTGATTGAAAACCTTCCAGAGATCAGCCGAGAACAAACTGACCGACGAGCAGATGGAAGATTGCTTCTCCCACTTGGCGGTTCTCCAGTCCTTGGCTCGACCCGTAAGCAGCGAGACAATATACGCCACCTGGGATCTCTCTATGGGAAACGCTGAAGACTGGAGCTCAAAGGCAAGTGGACACTGCACAAGGAATGGCCGGCAGGAACCAGGAGCGCCAAAATAACGTTCCGGTGGAGGTAAGCGTACATCCGATGATGGAGAAGATCGAACCAGAGAAGTAACCAGTCCATGGTCCGAAATGGAGAGTCTCTGGAGATGTTCCCGGGTGCCCTCCATACCGCTCTTGTGGCGAGCCACCATCTCCTGCAGTGCCTCCGCCGTGGAGGTAAGTTACTGGTCCTGACGCTGTATGGTGCCGGCCTGTGCCAACAGCTCCTCCCAAAGTGAACCAGAGCGGGCTGGCTTCATGTTGGCCAGATTTTACTGTAACATTCACTGGTACTGGCAGGTTTGAACCCAAAAGCACGACAATGAAATAGACCATGTTGCAAGGAGAGTTCAGTTTACTTAAGTCAACAGGCAAGGTCAAAACCGGGAGACCGGTCACTCAGGCAAGCAAATATTACAAGGGGGTGGGCAGGGAATCCAAGGTCCAGAAAGCAGGGTCAAAAACAGGCAAGCAGGGTAAAAAACAGGCAGGTCAGGACTAAACAGGACTGGATAATGCTAAAACGCTTGGCAAAACACACAAGACAATCTGGCAGCGAACAAAGGAAAGGGGACAAGTATATAAGCAGAGGGACTAATGAGGGAATGAGCTGCAGGTGAGGAGGTGGGCGGGGAAACTAGGCGAAGGGAATGAAGCTGACTGCATGGCAAAAGGGAGTGACAGGATCTGAAATGACAGGAGAGTTAGTGACATGGCAAAATAACAAAAACCCAGATGAAAGGACTAATAGAAAGGGGACATCGTGACAGCAGGTCAGCTGTACAAGAAAGCCTTTGAAGTTTTGCGTACAGAAGGAATAGAATGATCCATGGTACATGATTGGAGTGACGCTCCCGATATGGTAAAACCCTTAAGCCACTTTTCCACCGCATGAAACCGGCCAACTCGACTCTACTCGCTTTTGGTCCAAGGTGCGTTGTTTTCCACTGCAGATAGTACCCCCTCAATGTAGGTGGTGACGTCGCATGAAACTGCCGTGACGTCATCTTCAGCGCAACACACACTGTCGAGTATCGAAGGGATGTGTGTCACTCACAGCAAGGAGACAGATTTTGATTCAGAAGACACCGAAGGCAGCAAGACAAAAGGCTGCTGGAAAGAAACAGGAGAGTTTGGGAAATCCTACATCGGAGCTCAGACGACGAGGGGATTCTGGTCGCTCGACGCAAGAGGGTAAGATAACCTGGCAGCGAGTGTTAGTATATATTATTAGCCTATGTGTTTAGGGTCACAGCCACTATATACGAATCGTCCAGTGTTGCAAAGTATTTACTACCACTATTATGTATTAAAATGTGTATTCTGTGTCTGTATTTCAGATCTTTCACTGTTTGCAAAGTCGCCGCCGCAGACCGCCTGTTTGGGCGTTCAACCGAGCTACCGAGTTCACGGTGCTACCGAGTGGTGGGATGTGGTTGTTCCCGGCTTCACTACGCTCAGTGGGTGCAGAAATTCAGAATGTCCAAAGAAACATTTATCTCCCTGTGCAACAAACTGCATCCAGTGATGGAGACAGGACACTTTTCACTCTACATTACTTTGTATATAAACTGAATTTGAATCCATGATCTCAGTATGTTATTTAATATATGCTATATTTATTATTATTATTATTATTAATAATTATTATTTATATGCTAAAGCCCTTGAAATAGGAAACCATGATGAAAATGCATGTATGAAAGTTACAACAGTTTATTTAAAGCACCATTATGTAACTTTTTTACCTTAAAATAACAGCTTCAAAATCATTTTGATTGTACACTGACTTGTAATATGGAGAATGGC
>OMKR01095934.1:0-15712 GCA_900302355.1 Cyttopsis rosea
TAGATCGTCCATTTTATTATCCAGAGATTGAACATTAGCCAGTAAAATGGTCGGTAGCGGCGGATTGTGGTATCTCGTCCGAGATCTACATAGAATTCCGGCACGCTTGCCTCTTCTCTTCCTCCGTCGGAGTATTGGTAAACACAGCGGCGGCAGGACGAAGGGATCGCAGCACGTGCTCCGGTGATTATCGCCCGTAAAAAAGTCAGAATTGAGTGTCGAACGAATGAACGAACGAATGTCTAAGAACGCTTGTCGTTCATACTTCAAGAGTGACATTGCAGTACGTGCAAAAATAAGAACAAACAACACAAAACTAACAAAACTACGAGTTGCTAACGGAGCTCTGCCTAGTGCGACCATCTTGCGGCGCACCCGGAAGTCGAGTCCTAGGGATCTTATCGCACCCACTTCTAATTCGCACACAATCATCTTCAGACATTGGAGATGAAAAGTTATCAAAAGCTTTTCCCTACGTTATTCCTGGTTGCCGTGACGACGCCGCCAATTTCGACGCTTCGCCATCAAACACGAAGTTGCTATAACTTCAGCATACTTTGTCCAATCTGCACCAAATTTCTCTTGCTTCATCAGTGACCCGCCCTAAACACATCTACCCACCCATATTGACTTAGTCATAGCGCCCCCTACTGGCAACAGCAAGTAATTGCAATGTCACAAACATCATCCAATTTGCATGAAATTCACATAATGTGGTGTACACATGATGGTGCGAGGGCCCATTCATCGCTGCTTTCAGCTTTAATTCTTCTTCTTATTTTATTATTATTGCCAAATTTTTATGTGAGATGCAGTGACACTATATACTATGCTATATACTATATTATATTCTATACTATATACTACACTACACTATACTGCCCTATATACTGTCGCGTCCCTCAGTAAGAAGGCTCCGAGACGTTAACTGGTTTTGTCAACACCTTTATTGACAGCAGAACCAAGGCTACTGTAGGCCATAGCCAACGTCAAACAACCAACACCTGTCCGCTTACAGAGTGTGTGTCTCTCTCTCTCGTTCCCGTTTCATGTCACCCAGTCCGTTACAATACTATATACCTGTACTTACTTACATTAGTGCAGGGGTGAGCAAACTTTTTGGTTCAAGGGTCGGATAGAGTTTGGCAGACCATGTGAGGGGCCGCATTCCAAGTTTACAATTTATAAAGTTACTCTGCTCAATAAACAACTGCAAAATGAGTATTCCTTATAAAATAAATTTATTTTCTCAGATATGTCAGCGTCACTGATTAGTTTTATCAACAGTGCCATTTCCATATTTTTATAACTAACTTCCTTTTCTTATCAGTGCATATAGTTTTCATATAGTCATAGTCATAGTCATTTCATATCTGTTTTTTTCTCTCTACAGTCAAGTTTCTAAACCTGTACATTTTGCTTCAAAACAAATTCAGTTATATGACAATACTTATTCTTTACATAGCCCTTTTTGTCATTGCATTTAGTTACTGCCATTTCATATATTCAGAACTCACCATCACCAATATATCCAATAATATATTGCCCATCAGTCTGAACAATACCATAGAATGTGACATGTAGGGCTGCATCACTGATTGCTGGAATTTAAAAAAAAAAGACGCTGTTCTAGTGTGAATTTGTGTTAATTAGGATTTATGTCAACGGGCCGGATTAAATTGTCTCGGGGACTGTAGTTTGCCCATGACTGCTTTAGTTTAACCATCTGCCCACATTGGGCTCACGACTACTACTTAGCATGGTGCTACTAGTTAGCATAGTGATAATTCATCTTTCGTAGCCACACCTCCATGTCAAACTCACTAACAACAAATTCAAGCAGAATAGTTGTTTAGAAAAGGGCGGAGCCACTGTGGGCTGTCATCATGCTTCAAACCAATCAGAATCCTACTTATCATCTAATGAACTGACTGGAGTGGACCACTCCATTTGATGTGGAGAGCTTGTACTTCTGGCAAAACAGAAGCAAGTCTAATCTATCCAGTTCATCCAGTTTTCATCCTTTTTTGTTTCGTTAGAAAAACAGAAAAATAAACCAGAGGAGCCATCTCAAACTCCAAGGCAGCCGATCGAATGGCTGCCTCTGGCTCCGCAAGCTCTCCTTATCCAACATTTTTTGACGAAGTTCTCCACACCTCCGTTAGTTTGACACAGAGGTCTGGCTACGTGAGGTTAAGTGCTAATAGTTAGCATTGTGTTACATAGTGTTTTATTGTGTTTGTGTTTGTTGATAGATGTGTACATATGTAAATTTTTCATTTATATTTTTATTGCATTATGCTTATCTGTTTCTTGACTTGCTGTTTTTGCTGCTGTATTTACCTTCTTGTATCTTATAACGGTGTAAAACCAAAACATTCACAGCTCCAGCACTACTGTGCTACTGCTCTCAGACCATGAGTCATCCAACATGTTCATTTACAGTGCTTCCTGTTTGGCAGCGTGGCGGCGTCCAAGGGGAAAGCCGACCTCTGGAGCCGACACTAATCCTTTAAGTGGTGCACATTCTGCAGCTGCTCCACTCTATTTAAATCCAACACACGCTCTCGCCATGATGCCAGGTTCTAAATATGACTTGGACAGATGACTCGTGTGATTCAATATATCTGTAGATGGTAAATTATCTCATAAATGAGTCTTATAAATCCCTTTCAGAGAGAGAGATGTAATATCCTGTTATCTGTGGAAACCCATTCTGATTTGCTCCACATCACACGGCGTGCTTAGTGATAGTGTCATTTAGCGGGATATTAGAGCAGCATTTATCTTTAGTAGCGCAAATTCATCTGACACTCATAATATAATAATACAATAATATATAATAAATCCATTTGTACTTTGGAGATATGAGTCCTGGTAAAATTGTACGGCAACACTATAAGAAACAATATCTAAATGCATTTTGTATATCTTTATATTCTGTATAATTCGATATATTTTACTATTTCTGCTTTGTGTTCTTTGGATATTTGTGTATTTTTATCATAATTTTTTTTAACCTGTTTACCTCTTTATTTTATTTATTTTACTATTATTATTTTATTTATTTGTATTATTATTTTATTAGCTCTTCACCAATCCTCACCATGACAAACTCCTCGTATGTGTAAATGTACATGCGATGTACAAACACTGTACAAACTGTAATAGTAAATACTGTACATAGCAATAATTTTTTTTAAATTGTAAGTTAGTGATGCAAGACTCGCAAATGATTGTTCGTAGTGAACAAATCTTTTAAATGAGTCAGGAGTCTGGAGTCACTCAGACAAAAGAGTGAATCTTCGACTCACAAACTGAAAATAATTATTGAGCATTAAAGTCCAGGGCAAAAAGGTTCATATCCAATGTGACCATTTTACACTTTCATCGCAAAAAAAAAAATCATTGTGACAGAATAAAAATTTTCTTGTGAGAATTCCATTCACAACTCAAGAGCCGACTCTTCTTCTCATTCATCATTCAGGAAGTCCTACCTCACTCACCGTGCGTTACACCAACTGAACCAAGAGTCGGAAAATCAAACAACTCTTTTTTACTGAGTGACTCGTCAAGAACCGAATCTCAAAAAAGACTACTACGTCACTTTCAGAGTGAAATTTGTTCTGATGGACACAGAGCTGCTGTTCTGGAACTGGAACTGATCAATTAGTGCAGCCTTAGCCTGATATCAGACAGAATTGTTAACTCCGTCTCCATCTTTTCTTTTTTTATATATTTTTTATTTAATTTAATTAAATTGTATTTTATTTATTTATTTTTACCCACAATCCTCAACCTGCAACATCTCTAGTCTCCCATGTAAATTAAATGTACATCACCACAACCTAATGTACATATCCAGAGGCACTCCTTCACTATATCTTTATATCTATTTATAATGTGCAATAGTCTTAGTACATTTTAGTTTTAGTTTTTTTTAATCTCATTGTTATGTACACATATGTTACCCTTGCCCTTACCTGATCTCGTGCCCTTATATGTGACCCCTACTTTTTAAGTACAGTTGTACAGTTGTACTTAAATTCTTATCTGTTTGTGCCTACTACGTAGTTGTTGCTTGCCTTGCCCCAAGAATTTCATTGTCCAGAATGACCTTGTGTTGTACTGTACATTTGACCAATAAAACACTTGGAACTTTTGAACTTTGATCTTCAGTCTGACATTGCCTCCACTCAAACCCGTTTCTGTGGGGTAGTGGAATTCGGTTTTCCCTAACCAATCACTAGAGGCTGACGTATCCGCCTGAATCGTCGTTTTAAGTCTACACTGATGGATAGCCATGCCAACATACCTGTTTTGCCGGGGATGGATGCAGAGATTGGGGCAAAGTTTTTAAAAAAGTCAGTAATTTGTACTTTTAATTGATTTAGAACATCCTCGATAGCAGCGTCTATCTTATCGGCCGCCATTGCTGTTATTACTCCTTCACTGGCGTTAGTCCTGCCTGTGGCACTGATTGGCTAATCGTTAGTCCTTCCATGTTTTTTTATATACAATAATATTACAGTAGCTTTCTATTTTAGCCGCATTAGCATTCCTTCCATCTCTAGGAATGATTCCTCAGGGTCGAGGAATGGATGGCCCTGGATGAGTCTTCCTCCTGAAGACCCCGAATTAAACCCAGATCGACATGACACTTCTCATATCTCAGTAGAAGTAGCGAGGCGGTGGCAGCAGCTCCGAGCAGAGGGAGCTGGGGTTGTTTCTGACAGACAACTCTTAGATTCACTTTAAAATGATCTTTATTTACTTTGCATCGTTTGAGTTTTGGCGTCTGGGCTCTACTGCTCACCACTCCTAGCGAGGTGTACAGCAAACAAGCCTCCTTAGTGAGCTGGAAATACAGGAGTAATGAGCTTGAATCCTGCTATTGGATAGAAGAGTAGAGTCCAACAGGTGGAAGCAGGGGAGGCAGCAAAGCAGCAAGCAATCAGGCAGCAAAGCAGGTAGGGCAGGAGGGACTGGCTGCTTAAATAGGCCGGCCCATATATGGGCGTGGAAGCATGTGGCGCCGTCGAGTTGTCTGACAGAACTAGCTCAGCAAGCTACGCAACATTTATTGTTTTATTCTGAATTTCACAGCCTGTCCAGTCTAGACATACTCAGATTATGCAAAACAAGCTCCTTGGTCTCAAGTACAAAATAAATTGTATAATAATAATAATAATTTTTATTATAATAATAATAATTATTATAATAATAATAATAATTATTATTTTTATTATAGAATAATTATATTTTAATGGCGATAGTGGACAGGGTCAGGGCGGGTAGAAGCACTCAGCCTGGATGTGGTCGTCCTGCAGATCGGAGCCCAGCGGCGGACCACCACCATCTCCACCACCCCCACCCCACCCTCCTCCGAGGTCCAGCGGCCACAGCTCCATGTCCTCGTCCGAGGTGGAGGGATGAGTGAGGATAATCCGCGGAATCTGCCAGATGATTGGCAAAGGATTAGAGAGAGAGAGAGAGAGAGAGAGGGAGAAAATGTGTGAATCTGAAAGTGGAAGTGAAGATCTTGTTTCTCCCTGATTTGACCTCATAGGAGGAAAAGATGAGATGAAATGTGATGTGTACGTACCGCCATCATGCTTTTCCTCACTTGGAGTGTATTTGTTTCCCTCAAAGCCCCAAATAAGATCCAATTAGGGATGGTCGCTAAATCTACCTGGAAAAACACAAGGAAACAAATGAATATAGTCATGGGCGTAAACACGCATTCTTTGGGGGTCGTGTACCCACCAATACTGAGAAAATATCAATCTGTCCCCCAATAATATACAGTAGAAGATATGTTAAATATGTCCTCCTTTTATGAACCATGGCTGTCAACGGATATATATTTTGTAATTTCGTATTTATTGTCAATTTATTTCCGTTTGTCAAACATAAATGTGTGCCTCCCCCCCGTCTACAGAAATTCTGGGGGAGGGCTCTCATTTGGACCCCCCCAATGTCTGTACCATGGTTACGCCATTGAATATTGAAAATATTTTGAATGCATAAAACGCCTCCTTCTCAAGTTTATTAAATTTGTTTTGTTGACTGGGTGTATATAAGCGCATTTGTCTATTAAAACAAATAAATTCATTCTGATTCTGCTTATATATTTGGGGAGTGGAGCCACTCACGGGTCCATTCCCGTTGCAGACCACCGCCTGGATCTTTTTGGGCAGGTAGTCTAGGGGACTCTCCAGCGCTGACCCCTCGGAGAGCATCTCCGTTGCCATGGCAATGGGGTGGTCGTGTAGACCGAGGATGACCTCTCCGGCTCCGGGCGGCGGTGGCAGCGTCCTCCTCTCCCTGAGCACCCGCATCCTGACCACACTGCCAGCCTTCCTCAGTGCGCCCACCGCCTGCTGGTGGCACGCCCCCTGCAGGTCAACACCGTCCACCTGGAGGGATGGAGGAACCACGGTCACTGGACACCACCATCAGGACCATCACTTAGGACACACGGACACACACACACAGACAGACACACAAACACTGAATATCTATTCACAGACACTGGATCGATTATTTATTCTCCATGTCTTGGATTATTAATATGGATGCTTACAATGCCACCTTCACCCAGATTATACTTTCTCTGGACATTGTTATCGTCTGCATGGGATTATTTGTTGCCAATGGGCTTTTATAATACTATAACTCTGCTTTATACTATATTATACTATATTATTGTGTGGGCTAAACGCACAAGAAGCCTAATTCTCCTGTTCCACACTGCATGTGTCATGCCTTGGTCTTGGTCGCGACCCCTAAAGTCTTGGTCTTGTCTCGTGCTCGATACACTCTGGTCTTGGTCATGAGTTGGTCTCGGTTTAGGTGGTCTTGACTACAACACTAATTTCCATATCACCATTCTATGTTATTTCATACCATACTTCATACTACTATATTATATTACACTTTGGTCATTATAAATAGTAAATAGTACAGTATATACTTTACTCTCTTAGTATATACTTTACTTTACTTCTATAATCATTGCTGTTCCTACCTTTACTTACTTAAACTGCCATTTTCCCACAGTGGGCTAATAATACTAGTTAGCACAGTGCTAACAGCTTAAGTCCTATCTGTTTGTGCTACTACGTAGTTGTTGCTTGCCCTGCCACAAGAATTTCATTGTCCAGAATGACCTTGTGTTGTACTGTACATTTGACAATAAAACACTTTGAACTTTGAACTTTGAACTACTCCATGTTAACCCTGTGGATAGATGTGTACATATGTTTATTTTTATTTTACATTTTATTTTTGTCCCCATCTTCTTATCCCTGCTGTGATGCCTGAATTCCACAGTTTTAATAAAGTTTTATCTTATCTTGTCTTATCGCTCTCCTATAATAAATAAAATTGTCCATCTGCTGTTACTTTCTACTCCATTTCTATCTCCTCTTATTGCATGGGGAATGGGTTCTGCAGTGTCTTTAGTTTGTCTCACGGCGCCCTCTGTAGGTCACAAGAGGATCAGCGATGACGCACAGAATGCGACTGTTGTTTTTTTGTTTTTGTTTTTTTGTCTGTAGTGAGGATTTGCACTGTAGATCCGTGGGTCTTTTTACAGTTTGATGCCGTTGCTACGTCGCTCACAGACGTAAGTACCACAGCGGAGATTATAATCATGAAAAAAATATAAATAAAATAATCATAATAACTCCCAAACCTCTAGCAATCTGTCTCCGATGTGGATCCCGGCCCTGTCGGACGGGCCTCCTCTGGAGACTCTGGAAATGAAGATTCCCTGAGAGGACGTACAAGAAACGGTTTGATTTTGGATTTGCAGACGTTCATAGACTGAAGGGAATTAACCTAAATAATAATAATTATTATTATTATTATTATAAATATAAATATTCGTACAGCACCTTTCATACACAACATGCATCTCAAAGTGCTTTACATTAATAGAAGGCGATCTAAAAGTCATAATAAAAAAACAAACAACTAAAAGTACAACTTAAGTGGTTTTAACTTAAAACAACTTACCTATACTAAATGTGAATACATTAAAAAGTATATTGAATATACTTTGAGATAACACACTTAAGTAAGCTGTACTTTTAATACTTCTTTGTGTATGATTGTATTAGTTAAGCACTCGATGTATGCATGTGCTTTATGACAGGGTTGGACACTCCTGCCGATGACCAGGAGCAAGGCATCGGCCCACTGCTCCAAGATACTAAGATACTAGGATGGGTCAGATGCAGAGAACTAGTTTCCTCCAGAGGGATTAATCAAATATATTTAAAAAAAATTTAACGATGGTCTTTATGTGCAACTACAGTATATGTAAGTTCTAATACAGTGGTATTCAAACTGTGGGGCGTAGAGGAATTTCAAGAAATGCAATAATAAAAATAAAGTAATAAATAAATACAATAAAATAAGAAATATATACAATACAAATTTAATAAATAGAAAATAATTTAAAAAAAAATTTCATTATTTGTTTTCATTATTATTTTTTCATTAGTTGTGCATTTTTCTGTGTGAATAGGCAAGAAAGTGCCTGAAATGAATGAATCCAGAAATGAATGTGATTGCTTGACCTGGTTTACTATATGTTAGTTTGAATATGACTTTATGCTTTTTGAGGGTGGGGGGGCATCAAGTCCTTGAAACAGTTTGAATACCACTGATCTAATGTCATGGCCAAACCTCGTGTGGATCCTCCTTCGGGACCCACCTCGTCGTGTTCCCTGTACGGTAGAGATCCTGTTCCCCCGGCGATGCTGATTCCCAAACTGCCGTTCTGCCCCGGAACTCTGACCTGTAACTGCATTGTGACAGGAGGGAGATCACCAGCAACACAGAGCCTCTACAGTGGTACATGTCAGTGTTTTTGATAGACCTAAAGACCTATTTTTAGAGATTTAATCCTCCTGTTATTGACACAATTCAAAGTCTGAAAATCTTTAGCTTGAAACCCTTCCTGCTGATGTGTTTAGAACCATCTAGAAAAACCGCTCCCTGAACTGTTTGAATCCTGTTTGAACATGTTTTTATTTATTTATGAAAAACTAGTGATTTACCACAAGGGAACCATGATCTGTGAGCGGTGGAAAAGCACCTTTGCCTAAATATTGACTGAATTCCAGGTAAAGACAATGGGGCAGTTTGGTGGACAGAGATTAGGCCTAATCTTAGACTAAATCACACTTTTAATCAGGACTAACTGAAATAGCCTTTCTCAGTCATGGTTTAAAATAGTCTCAGATTTGCCCTAATCTTGGTTTAAAAAAAATCTGATTTCCAGAAGGAGGATTAGAGCTAATCTAGGTCTAAGTGAATATTAAATTAAACACTTGGATTAATGGATGTGACCTCCAGGTCGACCTTGACAGCAGAGGAAATGGATTATCTGGACTAAGACCAGCATTAAGACCAGACAGAAGGAGCTGACTAGTCCCTAACTACCTTAATCTAGGATTTCCTAGTCTGGAACTAATTCATTTTAAATTAACCAATGTCTCAGAAAGCCTTTTTTTAAATTCTGCAGTAATTCAAATGGGATTATTGTAGTCCTGATTTAGATTAAACACATTTTGGATGTCCCTAACAGTGGAACTCAATAACAGGGTTAAAAAAAAAAAATACATTCAGGCACTCAGTTACTCTTAAAGGCACTTGGGAGACAGATGTCTGCTCAGCCGAATCTCGCCGAATTCTCATGTTCTCGACAGGAGGAGGACCATCTTGGTGGAGAAGGTCCCCTGCGCTCAGAGGTGATTTCCTGTCGTCTCGTCTCGACTCGTTTTCTCTGCGGTGGCGAAACAGACGTGCAGCATCACTCTCCGCAAACAGGTTCACCCCGTCCTGGAGGGAAGTGTGGGGGCAGCGGGAAGGACACAGGGGAGGGGTGGATTATCTTGGGAATGTGAGGAACCCAGTGCCTGTGTCTGGGGCAAAGGCTTCCTGGAAACATCAGGTGGAGACCCAGACCAACCTCCTCCGTTGTGGTCAGTCTCAGTTCTTTAGCATCCTCCTCCTTCTTCTTCTCCTCATCTGGACTGGAGCAGCGTTCACCTGTCATGTTGTTTCCAGACAACCAGGAAGCAGGGGGCCCCTCAGGCCGATGCTGCCAGGGGCCGAACCCTCTCCAGGAGCAGAAGGCGCCCGAGGGGGGCCAGTTTTGGAGACTGTCCCCAAAGGAACCCGTCTCACCTCCAATGAAAAGAACCTGTCTCACCTCCCACCCGACAGGAAAGATCAGGACCATGGGAAGACATTCTGTTTTCCCAATTTGAACTAAAGAATTTTTCAAAGCAAAACTAAGAATTGTTTTGGCCTTTTTGGTCTGGTTGCCGTGTCCTGTAGCGTATGAGCAGAGGAAGCTCACAAGGTTCACGGGATTGTTGTTCCCCCAACAGCTACAAAAAACTGAATTTTCCCTAAATAAAGTGATATCTTATCTTAAACTTTAAAGCAGAAATTGTACAATTCGATACAAGTCCAACTGTAGACTTTCATTGTAGGGAACTTCAAAATGTAAATTACCGTATTTTCTCAAATTGTGACCGGGGCCTTTATTTACCTCAACTGCAGAGGGTACCAGGCCTTTATTGGAAGGAGGCTTATATTAGAGGCAGGCTTTTATATCCAATTCCCTCTGTTTATTTAGTATGAAGCCTCCTTGTTTTCTGATCTGCTCCCATTGGCCCTATTACATTTTTGTTACTGCATTATGCTGTTAATACAAACTCAACACTTCCCATGTCCATTTTAAATTAAAACCAGAGGACATGCAACAACAGCCGTATGGAGGACGGAATCTGCCAAAATCATAAATTAATAAATAAATTAATAAATGACTAATAAATGACTCGATAAATAAATGTATATGCCATTAAATGTACCAAAAAACAAATGTAGGCATTAATTAATTGATAAAATGTGACAAATTGATATTGTTCGGGGAAGGGGGGCTGATTCCCATTACGGAGCTGAGACTCACCGAGACGCACAGAAATTCTCAGCTGCTATTCTCCGCTCCCTCTGCGCAGGGAGTTTCACCCCCCGCAATAACGCCAGTGTGTTCATGTTCAGTCTTGCAATAAAACTCAGAAAAGGCAGGTAGAGGAGAGGAAGTGTTTGAAAAGGAGCGGGTAGAGGGCTGTAATGGCGGCATCAGCTAGACGTTCGGTGTCTATGGAAATCCGTAGTAGTTGGAGCTGCTACGAGAGACGGGTAGGCTGGGGGAGTTGGAGCGCTGTGAAAGCAACGCCTCCTCATTTGCATAATGAAGCAGAAATGCATGAAGAAATGTAAAAAGAAATTTAAAACGAAATGCATGAAAAAATGTAAAAATAAAAGTATAAAGAAAATAATACAGAAATAAATATGTTTAAGGAAATAAATAGGGGGGAAATGCAAAGGGAAAACAATACAGAAATAAATACATAAATGTCACATTTTATAAATTAATTAATGCCTATATTTATTTTTTGATACAATTAATGGCATACTAATTTATTTATCAAGTCATTTATTTATTAGTTAGTCATTTATTGGCCATTTATTTATTTATTTATTTATTTACTTAGGCAGCTTCCGTCCTCCATACAGCCGGACAGATTAAAGGACGACAAAGCAAAGTGGATAAAGCGAATGAATGAAGGTTTCTTCTGCAATACAATATTGATACAGTGGTGCCATGTATCAATACTTTATCTATTTTAGTGTTTATGATAGAAAATTTAGATTATAGAAAGAATTATTTATTGATTCGTTTCCACAATCTTTTCAGCCCTTATGCCGTTTATCAGCCCCACCGACACCTCCCGGTCCGAGCAGGGACCTGGCGGGACTTAATGCACCTCCCTACCTGAATCCCGCTCTTCCACCTGGGCGAAGAGCACTTTGCTGCGGATCTATTCATCCATCAATCACATCCTTATCTGATTAACTTATCGGCACAGCGCGGGTCCTGAGCAGACGCACCAAGGAACTGAGCTGCCGCCAGAGCCAGCAGCATCCCCGCACACCTCACACCCCCACCTGGCTGGAAAGTTTCCACTGAGCGGTGAAATGGTGATAAAACCCTGTTAGAAGGACAATAATGCAGATAATATGAATAGTATTAATCATATTTATCCAGTCCGGGCTGAGAGGAGGAGAGCAGCGGGAGAGGAGGCTCGGAGCTCCGTTGCATCATTCCGGCGGGAGATGAAGCATTGCACAGGGCGGTCGGTCGGACGCTCACCCACCAAAATAGCAGACACCTGTGATTTAACCCAGGTGTCTAACCAAGATTAAATTTAGAGACACTGTAAAATTTGATATTTTATTTTAAATAATTGATATATTGCAACTAATTTCATCGCAATACTTAATGTATCTCCCCATATCATGATAATATCGTATCATGAGGTCTGATTCCCAACCCACATTATATAACAGGCAACAGGAGTTTATCCATCCTTGGTTTTTCTCCCTGTCTGTATTTGAGACAGGCTTTTATGTGTTTGTGTCGACCAGGCCCCTGGCATTTATTAGAGGCCCGGTTTTTATTTGACTACCGGTTTATATTTGAGGAAATACGGTATGTATAGTGTCTGAAAATATTACAAACCTGGGTGGTACATTTATGGTGTGCAATGGATTTCTAAAAGCCTTTTAGTCGTTTTAACTTTCCACTTTTCAAAAGGATTTTGAAATAAATTTCTATCAAAGTCAAAAAAACAATTTGTTAACTGTTAAAATAGCTAAAAAGTCTTTAAACAGGTCAGTATGTGAAAGTAAATAGCCATAATAGTTAATAAAACTGTACAGCTGCCAAGTACACATAAAAACACACACACACACACATATATATATATGTGTATATATATATATATATAATAAATCTTACTCTTATAAAATTATATAAAAATATATAAGAATATGATGTAAAATATAAATATTATAAACTCATAAATTTTCTTAGAAGTGCAAAGCTATCACACCCTTCCTTAATGTTTCCATGTTGCCTGGACTCTACATGAAGACAGTACAGACGGCACAGGCAGCACAGACCCTATGCTGCTGGACACAACACACTGGGATCCACAGAAGGAGAAACAGATGGAGTGACAGATGGAATAACAGACAGAACAACAGAGAGCAACAGACAGAAGAACAGACGATGGGCCAGAAATGTGCGCCTCACAACATTGTATCAGTCCCGTCTAATTGCTGGAAATGTTTGGACATTGAAATTAAGTGATTCACAATGACAAACACTGTGATACGGTTATGAAACCTCAACTACAAAGAATAACAAAACAGGGTTTTTTTCGTTAAAGTTTCGCACCCATTTTATTGGATCAGTGGTTTCAAAAAGTTGAGCAGATCTCTCGGCTCAGAGTTCACGCCCTTTTGTGCAGTTTGATCATGAAAATAAATACTTTAAAATATATATTTTTAATCAATCAACATAAGACCATTAGTTCATCTGAGCCCTTCTCTTAGAATCAAAAAATAAAATAAAACCAATTTAATAATGTACCATAGAAAAAGCTAATTTAGTAAGACGCAAGAAACGTGAAGTGCATTATATAGTTTGACGTCTAACAATCAACTTATTAAAAACAAAAAGTGATCATTCTGCATAGTACTGCTGGTTAGAATGAGCGAAACATTTCCTTTTGGCATCTATATGTGATAAACATTTCAAAAAGGACTCAGCAGATTGGAGTTTTGGCCTTGAAACTGACCAAATAAATGCATTAAGTTATACCAGTTTGGAGTCAAATTAACTTTAGTGTTTAAATACTATCGTTTATATATAAAGCGAGCAGGGGGAGAGAAGTCAAGGCTGCCTACGTTTCAATAAAGAACAGTACATGCATTTTGTTCATCGCTTTGCTTTTAAAAAGAGTAAAATAAAAAAGGTACCAAATTCCAAGAATAATTTTATAGAAAATGTGAAAACCGATAAAGAATTTTTTCTATACATTTTATCCGAGCTGCCAAAAAGTACAAAAAAGAAGAGAAAATGTATTATTATTATTATTATTATTATTATTATTATTATAATTATTCACATGACTATACAATGATCAGTAGGTCCAAAAAGAAAAAACAAACAAACAAAAAAAACAACTCCTGGTTTTATTTATTCCCAGAACTGTAAAAAGAGTCACCCAGTGTTTTTAAAAAATAAAGAATATATAATACATTTAAGAAGGTTTTTGACAATATTATCATAATAGTGCAACTACCTAATGTATATTTTTCTTATTTACAAAAAAAGACGCCTTTAAAAAAAAAAATTTTTTAATCTTTAAAATATCACTTAAAAAGTATCAAATCTGTGCAAGTTGAAATGTTTTAGTTTTTTTGGAAGACGAAGAAGGCACGTTGGCCCTGGACTACAGGCGTGGTGGTAAGGTGTTGGTGTTCCAGAGTTTAGGGTGCAGGTCAGTACAACAGGAGGATGTGGCGACAGACACAGGAGGTAAGAACATTTCGTAGGTAAAGAGTAAAAAATTAAAAATAAAAATCAGACAGACGTAGACGTGGTGACTCTGTCTGCGGTAGCGTTATTGACCTCGTTCTTGTTGGAGTCCAGGCCTTTGGCAGCATTCAGGTCGTTGCGAAGGTTCTCCGCCGCTTTTTTCATGGTTTTCAACTCGCCGGGGTGCGGTGTCGCTCGTCTCAGCAGTGTTCCCTGACAAGAGGAAATCCGTTATTTAGAAGGAACGGTTGAGGAAACGACAAGGGAGGGACATTTGGCCATTTTGGTCTTCAGGGCACCAGTGGTCATGGAGGCCCTGGTCGCCCTGAGCATCATGGCGGAGTTCTAAACCTAAATAGCAATCTGATATGTATAATAGATAGATACGGCATCATGGAATAATGATTTGAAGAGAGCTGGAATAAAGATGGTGAATTGGTAAATCTAGGAAGCGCTTTTTTAGCCACTAAGGCCACTCAAAGCACATTACATGTTACACGTAGTGCTGGGCGATAAAACGATAACGATAATTATCGCCATTTTTTCGATGTCTAAATAAAATAAGCTAGATAATTTTGATGTGTTACGCATATTT
This sequence comes from Cyttopsis rosea, assembly GCA_900302355.1. NCBI lineage: Eukaryota > Metazoa > Chordata > Actinopteri > Zeiformes > Parazenidae > Cyttopsis > Cyttopsis rosea. The sequence continues at coordinate 15,072 of OMKR01095934.1, forward strand.
GTTCATTTATTTAAGAAAGCGGCAACGAAAAGCCAATAAATTTGGACGATCTAAAGCTGACCTTTCACCTCTAGCCAATTACATTTGTCGATATACAAAGAAGCCCCGCTCCCTCCCTCATGGGTAGGTTGCACGTGCAAACAGTGGAGACGGAGCACCATCGTCCAAAATGAGCAACTCAAGAGGAGAAGGAGAAAGATGATGTATTGTTGAAAATTGAGGGCCACATACAGTGGTGTGAAAAAGTGTTTGCCCCCTTCCTGATTTCTTATTTTTTTGCATGTTTGTCACACTTAAATGTTTCAGATCATCAAACTAATTTAAATATTAGTCAAAGACAACACAAGTAAACACAAAATGCAGTTTTTAAATGAAGGTTTTTATTATTAAGGGAGAAAAAAAAATCCAAACCTACATGGCGCTGTGTGAAAAAGTGTTTGCCCCCCCTGTTAAAACATAACTGTGGTTTATAACACCTGAGTTCAATTTCTCTAGCCACACCCAGGCCTGATTACTGCCACACCGGTTCTCAATCAAGAAATCACTTAAATAGGACCTGCCTCACAAAGTGAAGTAGACCAAAAGATCCTCAAAAGCTAGACATCATGCCAAGATCAAAAGAAATTCAGGAACAAATGAGA
>OMKR01095947.1:0-16708 GCA_900302355.1 Cyttopsis rosea
AATCAGGCCTGGGTGTGGCTAAAGAAATTGAACTCAGGTGTGATAAACCACAGTTAAGTTATGTTTTAACAGGGGGGGCAAACACTTTTTCACACAGGGCCATGTAGGTTTGGATTTTTTTTCTCCCTTAATAATAAAAACCTTCATTTAAAAACTGCATTTTGTGTTTACTTGTGTTGTCTTTGACTAATATTTAAATGTGTTTGATGATCTGAAACATTTAAGTGTGACAAACATGCAAAAAAAAAAGAAATCAGGAAGGGGGCAAACACTTTTTCACACCCCTGTATTTGAAGAGCTAGAGTTTTTGTCTGATATCATGCTTTACAAATGACCATGTAGAGTGGACAAAATCACAAACACCAAGCAATATTTTTAATATAAAGGACCAAATAAGGAGTAGAGCCACCCTTTGGCTTCAACCAGCTGCATTCCTCGATGCTGCTGGGATATCACACCATTCTTCAAGAAAAGCCCCCAGTTCTTTGAGGGATGAATGGGTGGATATCTACTATGCACTATTCACTCCTGAACCTCCAGCGAGTGTCCAGCGGGATTGGGCCATACCGGACATGGAGGAGGCCCAGTGGTCATGGTAAGGGGAGGAGATGCTGGTGGAGCTACGGGAGACCTCTCCCTCCGCCTCACTTGATGGGGCGGCGGAGAGCAGGACCAGAAATGGGCAGACGGCTGCCCTTCCCTTTTCAAACGTCCCTTTCTCCCCATATTTACGGCCGGAAAGCACAGGAGTGATCTCCTCTTGGGCCCTTTTCAGCAGGGCGTCGGTGGAAAAAATGTCGGGCAGCATTTTGGAGCGCCCTGCATACATTTGTGAGGTTTTATATGCTGTACGTTACCAGATCAGCCCTGCTACAAGCTGTGTTTGCTGCACAGGTCTGAATATGCAGGCAATACATGAGGTATTAAGCACTTTTTCCATACGTCCACGGACATATCGGGGACAGTCATGTCAGTAGTGGGTTCATGTTTATAAATGGACCATCCCTCGAGTGATCAGCACTCGTGTGTTAGGTGTAACTGTATGGCAAATGGTTTATACAGGTACGGTAGAAAGGCCCCAAAAATAATTTTACTTACTCCCTAGGGAGGTCAGAAGCGGTTCTGGAAGGAGTATTGCAAAATGTCCACCCTCCCCCACAGCACCTCCATGCTGCTGTATAACCTTAACCTCATACAAATCAATAACGGGGCTTTCAGCTTTTTCGTTTTTGTACAGGTCTAATTGATTTAGATATATTAAGACAGCCATTTTATGTTTTAAATAATAATGGCATGTACCCAAACCAACCCTGAATCCTGACTTGAGTTTTTAGTATGATCAAATCCTTGATATAAATATACCAGAAATGTACGGAGTGATTATGCCAGCCATTCATCTCACAACCCAGCCAGGTGGTTTGTTGATACTCCATCCATTGCATAGCACATACAACGGGTTGTCACCCTCCCTCAATGCACACAGCTCACTTATTTGTAGTTTACATGAAGGTATCCCTCTAACAACTGTGTTGCAGTTGTTTCTTGATATGTTCTTATCCAAAATTGTTTAAATCCAACACTATCAGGAGTGAGTTCTGTTGCAGCCAAGTGGCAACCATTACGGCAGTAATGTCAAGTCTGATTCACACTAGTCAATACATTTTGTCCACAATAGTTCACAATAGGTCTCAAGATCTAAGTTTACTCATTCTAATAAAGTATTGTTCCATAAAGATGATATAAAGGCTTTAAAGAGAGGTATATTTGGGGACGTAGTCGCCTTGATTGACAGGTGTCGTTGATATTTGAGCAAGGTGGACATGTTTATTTTTTCCTCCGACTCTCTGGTGAACAGTCAGAGGTTCTCTCAGTCTGCCAAGACAACGATCTGGCACTGCTTCCTGCAAAGATGGTGCAACCATAGTCTGTTTTCTTTTCTACAGACTATGGTTGCAGCAAAGGCTACTCCATAAGATTTTGGATTCAAATTCAAAGGTTTGACGCGTAATTTTTTTCCCCTAAATATTCGGTCTGCAAAACAGTCTGCATTCACGCCTGGAAGGCAAAGGAAGTGATGAAACTGCTCTTCTGTCCCGCCCCCGTAGGTATACACATTGCGGCTTCCGGTCTACCTCTTTTCACTGCTGAGCGCCTCGTACCGCAGCGCAGTAATAGATCTGGTCCCTTCTCGGGGATCCGGGGTTGCATACGCAACCTAGATGTTCCCTATCACAGGGACTGTAATCTATTATTCATGGGACCGTATACCATCACGCGATCGTCACCTGAGGAAGGGTCCATGTAATAACGCACCTTCCACTGGTATGACTGTCCCAGATATGTCAATGGACGTGTGGGGAAAATGCTTATGGGATACTTTCTGTAGCACCAGGGGCGCCGCCTTGCATACTCTATAATCTGTGCGCCAAACACATTGTGCTGCAGCACAGACCTAGTAACGTCCAACATGTAATAATGCATGGGGTACGTATGTGGGGAGCTCCAAGATGCTGCCCTACATATCTCCTCCACCGATGCCCCCCTAAAGAGGGCCCAAGAGGAAGACACTCTTGTGGAGTGCGCGCATAGGCCCTGTTGGGCCTCCAATGACGGGCTCCTGTCAGCCAGGTCTATGGCCTCCACCAGCCAATGAGCCACCCACTCCTTGGACAGGGGCCTAGCCCTTGCTTATGCGCTTAAGCACACAAACAGCTGGTCCCCGTATCTAAAATCTTTAGTGTGGTCCACATAACACTACAAAGCCCAGGCTGGGCACAGGGTGTTAAGTCTTTCCTGGAAAGGTGGTGGAGAGAAGGCTGCCAACTCAATGACCTGAGTGGTAATGACCTTTGGAGTGAAAGAAGCGTTTGGACTCAAAATCACTCATTTGTCTTAATGTCTGCAGTGTGCAAGGGCTCAAACGGGCCCTGATAGTGCCCGCAAAACTATCAGGACCAGGGACATCCTGGCTGGGCAAAAGCGACATACACCTGCCATAAAGCGAGACACCAGCGGATAACCGCCTGGATGACTGCCTGGCGATGACTGCCTGGCGATGACTGCCTGGCGGATGGCCGCCCAGCTCTCACTCCGAGGTTCATAATCATTACCCGTCCTTTTGTCAAATGTGTTATTGGACTCAAACGGTGCTTTGTGCTACATTGGGGAGCTGCACGTAGCGAGCCGGCATTTGTAACGGGAGCCCAATGCGCTTTCCCAATGAGAGGTGGGGGGAGATGGAGCATGTGATTCACTCCACAGACGTTTGGGCACTGGGGTGGGCAAATCGCCTGCGCATGGTTTATCACTGCGAGCGTGTTTTCCAGCCGCTTGCACAGGAAGAAAAGAACATTTCGGTGGGGCGGGGCCATCATCCTGCCGGTGGGGCATAACGGGTTCTGGCTCTAGCCCCGTGGTCGCCGTTGCCCCTGCCTCGGGGAGGAGGAGGACCCTAGGCCAAATTGGCCTTGTCCACCACGGCCGCTTGCTGCCTGGTTGCCTTGGTGGGGAGCATAGGCCTTTTTGCCAGGCCCTGCCCAGGGATGAGGCAGCCTGGGCCTGGTCCACTTGGTGGCAGATCTTGAATCCTCTCACCGGTGTGCGCCAAGAACGGATTCTCACAGCTGCTGACCAGCTCTGCATGTACCTCATGGAAGACTGGAATGGTTGGTGGGTCCTCGCAGGGGGTCCCGGCGTAAAACTCCTTGTCGAGCATGGACATGGCCGTGTCCGTAGCTGCTGTCATGGAGAGGCCCAGCTTGGTGGCTGCCCACTGGGACACCTCCAAGAGCTCTGGAGGCTCGCGTCATTGTCTCGCTTGTATGAGTCTGATGATCCCGTGGGGGCCCCAAAGCAGACTGCGGGAGTAGGGTGGGGTGCGGGGACGGGGCTAGCATGAGGTGGAGAGACGGTGCGTGCGGGACCAATTCCTGCACTTGTCCTAGCCTGGGGAGGGGGTTCGTCCTCTGACGATCCTCCCTCCATGGTGTCCCTTCCTCTGTCCAGCGTGCAGCCTGTCTCTTGATATTGGCCAGGGGGAGCTTGGCGCACTCCATGCACTCCACAGAGTCCTGTAGGAGTGCTGCCTCATGTGCTGCCTCCCCAGGCATGCAACACAGGACCGATGGCCATCCCCTTTTTCCCTGCGATGTCCGCAGGTGGGGTATGATGTCATGTTGTCACTCTCGTTATCTACAAAGAGACAAAGAGAGTTACACGTAGAGAAAACAAGCATATTGATTAAATATACTGCCTCACCAACGGTACTCAAGCCGGTGCCTTACACCAACTCACACCAGTGGAACCCGAAAGGTGAAGCAAGCATGAAGTATGAGAAAATCTCGACGTGGATTCTCCTTGTGCGAAGCAAGAAAAGAGGTAGAACGGAAGTGGAGCGGCAATATATACCCGCGGGGACGGCATGGATTCGGTGTGGCTTTGTCTCTTCCTCTGCCTTCCGTGGCAGGTGTGAATGCAGAGCGTTTTGATTGGATTAGGTGATCTGGCGATCATTCCCATGAGTAATAGATCGCATTCCCTAGGAACTATATTTGTCTTTTGATCATGTGGACAAGCATGCTGATGGATGACAAGTTCAAGTTCAAAGTTCAAGTTCAAAGTGTTTTATTGTCAAATGTACAGTACAACACAAGGTCATTCTGGACAATGAAATTCTTGTGGCAGGGCAAGCAACAACTACGTAGTAGCACAAACAGATAGGACTTTAAGTACAACAAAGACTAAGTACAACGTACAAGTAGAGGTCACATATAAGGGCACGAGGTCGAAGTAAAGGGCAGGGGTAACATATATGAACATGACAATAACTAGAAAAGTACTCAAGACAAAAGTACTCAAGAGCGGGTTGGGGCATACGGCCTGATACGTGATGCAATGTGTGCGGGTGCGGATCCAGTGACTGCCCTGCAGGCCAGCGTCAAGGATTTGAACTTGATGCAGGCAGCTACAGGGAGCCAGCGGAGAGAGATGAAGAGAGGCGTGACATGTGCACGCTTTGGCTGCTTCTGCTTAAAAAGGTCATTACTGACAATGTCTTACCTTAGGCGGAGGAGCAGGAGCAGCAGCAGCAGCAGCAGCAGCAGGGGTGGGTGTTGGACTTCGTGTTGGGGACCGGGGGAGCTCCGGTCCCTTGAGGAGATTCATGAACGTGTTAAACATGTCCGGGTGTGACGGTGGACGAGGGCGAAACGGCCGGCCTGTCCGCTCACAGCCCGTGGACTCCCTGTCGAGATGTCCGTCTCCGGTGTGACTCTGGAGGCGCCCAGAGCGGCGAGGCTGAGACAATTAAATCCCTGGTGCCATTAATTCCTCGCGGGCACTCCCCTTGTCCCATGGACGAACACAAGATCACCCGACGTGACCTCTTGACTGCTTGCCAGGAAGTGGAATTGCCCTTTTGGCATGATGGTAGGATAGAATTTAACATAGAATCTAATGCATGGGGCTATTTTATTTACTCATTCTGAATTTGTTGACATATTTGAATAGATGATTAGTATAATTGATATGCAATTATTTCCATATTTGGTGATTTAACTCTGTGATTCAATTCAAACGGTAACAGTAGCTGGGTGGGTAAACACATCCAGGTAAAAATAAATAAAGACGACACTCCTATTTCCGTCCCCTCTGGTCACAGAATTCACAAATAGCGAGACCATTTGGTTAATTAAATCCTCACTATGTCTCGGTCCGGCTAAGGGGATTAGACAGCGCATCTCCCTCCTCTATCTGGCTTTCTAAATCCTCCTGTACTGACACGATCCCGACACGGGGGGGGCCAAAGATGAATAAAGCAAAATGCAATCTCACACAGTGTTTCCTGAGGCGTGAGTTAGGTCCAGGATTGATTGATTTATTAAGGTGAAGTCAAATTACATAAATACGCAAATGAACACCAACAGATGAAATGACGTTACACCGGGAGATATGCGTCACAATGTCGTTCGCCGGGTCCTGCTAAAGTGCTGGACGGTATCCATCGAGGATTGGAGTAGATGTGGATTTGAGTAATCCACTGGAATCAATAAGCCATTAAACTAATGACTCCTCTTATCAATGTTGACCACCACTGCCTTTAATTTTTTTATTTATTTTTTACCATTTTGGTATGCGGCCAACCGCAACTAAAGATGTGATTTGGTGCTGAGGGCGTGTTTTGTGTCTCGTGAAAAAAATGAAAGCGATCAAAACTGTAGGTCCTCATTGGAAGACTCAGCAATACTTAAAATCTAACAATCACCAATGATACTATTACAAACAAGGGGATTAAGAGACAGAACAAGCAGCTGCACAACAGTAATGCAAAAAAAAGTAGTCTCATTATCCCCAAAGGATAGGAATGAATGAGGGAGTCGATAAATGGCAAAATGGCATCGGAATCAATAAAAGCTGCATGATACCCAACCTTAATAGGCACTCAATAGACGTTGACAACTAAGCATAAGCAAAAAAAAAAAAACAAGGTATGGCAAGAACAGACAAAGAAAATAGATGTTGAATATAGATACGATGAAGATAAGATGAACAACAAACGTAGCGCCTCCTTCAAGGTGTAGCACGAGTTTGAGTACAATTTGTTATTCTCACGGGATTTAAATACTAATTTTCGATTTCCAATATTTCCTCGGTATCGGTTGAAAATTTGGTCAAAACATGATCTTTTTCCATCTACTAATTGACTGAATCATCCCACCATGAGGCAATGTTTAGTAATAACTCCAAAATATGCAAAATATGTCATTGGGAGGTTCAAATACACCGTACATTAACTTCATCATAATATTTTATATTTATGCGTATGCAATATAGAAAAGGGAATAAATTAGATAGGTTGTCGGTCGTCTCATTATTGACCAGCAGCATTCTGGGGAAGAAAAAGAAAAATAGAAAGACCTTCAATACAACTGCAAAAACAAATCCGCAAATTGCAGGTACTCGCCAAAAAAGCCAGAATAATTACCTTGAGTCTTTCCATAATCCTTTTGTTGATAGTCCCACCGACAGCGCGCAGCAGTTTGGGAGTGGGTGGTTTGGATCCAAACAGCGCCAGTCCCTTCTTCTTCTCTTCGTTGGCCTTAGCTGCTGTCACACCCTTGGCCTTCATTAGTTTCCTTGCATACGAAACGCAGAGAAGGTTTAAAGTTCACGAGGTTCATCAAACAGGCGAAATGGCAACAGACACCCTCTGATGCGCCAACGAACATTAGAAAACAATCCCAAGGAAATGATCGAAATGAGCTATAACTATTGCAGCATACCTCCTCCCGAACTCACCTGCCCTTCCTGGCCAACACCTTCTGGGACTCTGGGTAGTGGACCAGGATGTCGAACAGATCCTTCTTCTCCAGGACGAAGAGGTTGGCGAAGCCGTGAGCCTTGACATTGGCCGTCCTCCTGTTCCCGCCGTCTTTAGAAGACTGCAAAAGACTTAATAAGAAAAAAGAAAAAATTTCGTTGTTTGATTCGACTCTTGTGTAGGCTTAGCTGCCATGGTCGTCTCTATCTGACCGATCACCTCTCACCTGATTTCCCCGAACACGCAGCCGGCCTTCAGCGTGACGAACACGATGCTGTTGTCGGGTCCTCCCACCACCTGCACCGCTCCGCTTTTGATAATGTACATCTCTTTACCGATATCGCCCTGCGGGAGACACGGGAGGGGATCACACTAATTACTAGCATGTTAATTATCAGGTTTAATGACTAACACTCAAGGTGACAGCCTGGAGTTGAAGTTGCATGAATAAGAGCACAGCCCTTCTTACATCAACCAGTAGTCGGGTACAAAGCCAGAGAGAAATAAAAAGATGAAAACATTAAATGGCAGAAATCCATATTATGTTCATGGAATTCACATTTCACATTTATCAATAATAAAAATATTTGCTTACCTTCTTCACGACAAAGTCCCCAGGTAGGTAGACGATGGATTTGAGCCTCAGCAACATGTCCACCAGCATCTGCTGATCGCAACCCTGCGGGAGTAGCATCGAGGTGTAACTTTCTGTCCCACGATATAACACATGCGTCGTATCGTATCGTGTGTTTGTATCGGTGTAGGCGGGCACCTTGAAAAGGTCGATCTTCTGGAAGGTCGACAGGTTGATGTCCACGGCGATGGCTGTTCTCATCACCAGAGGCATCTTATCCAGCAGCTCTGACTCATCTGGAAGAGTCAGGATGACAACGGTTTTTTGTTTTTTTTACCTCTCACCATCACCTTTCACAAGCAATCAAAGTCTTAAAGACATAGTTGTGACTAAACTGCAAGACAGACAACTCCCAGCAAACATTTCCTCAACCTGACATCGAGTCGCCACGTGACTTAATTTCGACCATTTGCCGAAAACATGAAAACATAATCTGAGGGGGATGGTGATTTAGAGGAAAACTTATTTTAGGGCGGTGCACCCGTGAATAAACACTGTTTAAAATAACAACGATCTAACTTTGTAAGATGGGTGTGAACGGTAGTGTTTACACATGGATTGTGTTATTGAAAAGTGTAATATGCCATCATGTATTATGGCCAATATAGGGGCTGAAATATGTTTTATTCCAGCATTTCCCTGAGTTCCATTTAGGAACTATTTTTCCTTGCGCACCAACTACAAGTAATCGCTTTGGCCGCCAACGCACACGCAACAGGTGATATCACTCGAGTTCGAACTTGGACGGACGTGAGGTTTGCAGATGAGTTTCGAAAAGATGCTGCAATTTTAAATGCAAATGATTCATAAGACATTATGTGTTATCATTTGCGTGCTAAACTGTCGGGTTTCAGGCTACACGGCGTATTCTCGGCTGGTTTTTCCTATTTGTACACACACGAACTGGGGGCGGGGAAGCGAGCTAACACGCTGTGTGTCGTTGAAAATGACACACGCGAATCGTCGGGTGGCAAAGCAGTTTTCCCTGCATTGTCCTGTAAACGTTTGGATATTTTTTTTATTGCTGTTCTGACATTACAGATTACAGATTACAGATTATAGATTACAGATTACAGAATGTTGTTGTGCAGTTGGTGGAAAGGGCGTCAGGGATTGCACTACAAAGTGCATGAACAGGTACTGTACACTATGTATAATTGGTGATTTTGAATTATTTCAATAAATATCATTTATTTTGCAGTATCAATTGAATTACAGTAGGTATTATAGGTAAATCGAATATGTGGAAGTTGAGCTAAAATTAAAAAAAATTGAAACTACCAAATTCCAGAACGCTAAAAAATATTTTAGAAGGTTTTCTGGCTCAGATTCATGCCGCTGCTGAGTTGCTCCATTCGTTGTCCATTTTACGTTACACGTATCAAACTCAGTAAAAGTGAGACTGTATCTTCATCCACTGAGCCCAGCACCATTTCCGACTATGTCAACAAAACCGGAACATTATAAACTTCATGAAAGTAGAATTAATCCAATACCAATATTGTATTGGATTACATTGGATTGTGCAGGTGTACTGAATAAAGAGTGTATGTTGAAATAACGTTGTCTGTGCAATGTTGAAACGACGTGGAAACGACGTCAGAAAACGTTTAATCTCAGCCTCTCCACTCGACGTCGTATCCACCTCCAGGACCAACGTTGATTAGACGTCTGATCGACGTCGAAATGTTTGCTGGGCTCATGACTGTAAGTACATGCATCATTTGAGTTTGGCAACTGGGCACATTAGTAGGTTAGGCTTAGAAGATTACAATAGCACACAAAAGAAAATCGATAGATAGATATTTTTTTGGCTAGCTAGCTAGTTAGCCTGCTAGCTAGAAGATACTTCATTGTTGAGGTAAGTGAAAAATTGTCCCTTTTTTAGAGTAGTGCCATCATTTAGATCCTTTTTTGAGATACTTGCATGGAATGTTTCAACCTACTTCATATTTTATTCAGAAGAATGTTTTTGAGACTTGCTTTGTGAAAGTAAGTCAAAGTAAGTAAGTCAATGGAGAGCGGAAAAAAATGAAATATTTATTTCTTGACACAATGAACACAGGGGCCTCTGGTAAAAGTATGTGACAGTATACGGACTTACATCCAGTCTAATATTCTACAAAACCACCAGTTGCGTTATGTTATCCTCTTGGGGACATTCAAATCTCCCTATATCCACCGTGGATGAATAAGTGAATGACCAAACACGTCTTTTTCAAAACGCAGTGTTTCCCTTTCCTTGAGACACATGGAGGACCTCTTCAAATCTCTGGTGGCCTTTCAGCTATCGTAGGAGAGATGTTTAACTATAGAAAACCAAGGGCGAAAGCCTCCAGAGATGGATTTGTCCACACTGACCTAGCATGCCCTGGGCGTCCCAGGTGTACGTGTACCAGGTGCGAACCCGGTTTTGCACCACCAAGGGGATGCGGTTGTTCACCATGTAGGACACGGTGTTGTCCATGGAGGACCGGAAGTAGGTCTGGGCCATTGTGGCCGCACCGATGACATCTCTCATCTGACCCAAGGCAGAGAAGAGAGAAGTTGTTCTTTAATAGCAATTAATTATTATTAAGATAAAAACACAAACTTAAGAAACAACTATTGTATGATACCAAAGTCTAGATATCCACTCACAACAGTCTTTGGCTACTTCACTACATCAAGAGAGAGGGATGGGAAAGTTAGGGAACAGTCATCTGGTGCAACCTATCAGAACGTATTGGAGTTTTCGAGGGGTCAGGCTGGGGAAGCTAAGGTCTCTCTGGCGTGTTTTCTCTTCCGCTACGATCTTGTTTTACCTGTCCAATCAAACTGGAGAACACAAAGACGCCCATGAAAAAGTTAGTCATCTGAAAGGAAATCTCAAACACCGTGTGCGGCTCACTAAGACCCCCGATGTTGATCAGACTGCGCACGGCGAAGTAGTAGCAACGCAAGTACCTGTGGAGAGGGCGGGGCATTAGAAGGGCGACACCTCAGACATGTTATAAGATAGTAATTTAAGATAAGATAGTAGGATAATACTAAGATAGTAGGAGAATAATAGAATAAGCGGAGGACGTGTCTCTTGGTGTTGGACCTTCCCAAAAATAAGCAGGTTTCAAGAGTCCCAAGGAAAAGATGTGAATTTCACTGAAATTTTGCTAGAATTCTTCAAAAAGTAAATAATAATAAATAATTGTATCATCATCATAACTGGATGCATTAAGGATGTGCAAAACTCTGTTTTCTAATAGCCAACTAGTTTGTGGGTATTCCAAACAATATATTGACTAGTCTGTGCATACAAAAGGCCTAATTGCAATGTGAGCTTACTAGTAGCTTAGCAGGGAAAATTACCTCAAATTTAACTAATGGCTAAATATGAGCCATTATAAAACAAGCACAAACTGAGCATTTTTCCTTTTAAATAATAGCAAATCGGAAAAATCTATTTAGAAAAGAACAAAACAACTTCTACAATCACAATGTCTAATTTAAACATAAAAAACAGAAAGGTTTGTGAAACGCCCACTATCGTAACCTACGACACTTTGTCAACTATTTGACAAGTTGATATTTTGTCGTGCCCATGCTAGTTGTACAAGTTGTTCCAATGTATCCCTCAACGTATCCCTTCAAGCTCAGCCTTTTGTCTCTCAATCATCCATTCACAGGGCAACAACATGATACCCTAACCACTTGGGGACTCCCTGGGACAACGTTTTCACCCAGCTGAGGGAAGGGGCCGGTTTGAGGATTTGCAGCAGGTAAAACCTTGAGAAACCTTATTCGAGAAGGTTGGAGGTGAAGGCCGTGTTGCCAGGTTGTTGTACTGTATGATTGCTTAGCAGAATCTTAGCGGTCGGGAAAATACAATCACTCGTTTAAAGCGTTCTTTGAGGAAAACTTTTAAGTATGGCAGTCAACAATAAAATGTCCTACAGTTGTTGGTCACAATGAAAAAAATATATATATATTGTATACCAGTACAACAAAAATAATTAAAAACAAAAGATAAAAAATAATAATAATTAAAAAAAGAATATTTTTCAAAAATAGAGGTGAACTACATCTACCTGGCCAAGAACGATGGACATAAAGAATGCCCCGAAAAGGTAGTTTGCCATCTGAAAGACCTGTCCGAACATGGTGTCTGGAAAGGGCAACTCAGCGATCATCAGCAGGGACTTCTCCGCATAGAAGAAGCAGCTGAGGTAGCTATGGCAGCGGCAAAGATAGAAAATATCAAAGGTTTACAGTGGGTAATGGTCGGCTTTTGTTCTTCCATAAGGCAGGTGGGAAATTGACTCTACGGCAATGTTGCAAATCTCCTAGAGGCTCTATGCTGAAAAGCTTTCAAATTCTGTGGCCAGGCTATCCCTTTGTCCTCCGCATCCTTCTAATAGCTTCACAGATGAAGATAAGGGTACTCACGCGCTCCCCAGTCCAGAGTAGACCCACTTGGTCTTGCCGATGCCCTGGTAGTCTGAAGCCACGTAGAAGAGGCAGGCGTTGAGATGGAGCATGAAGAGAAGGTAGCCGATGGTCCGGATGACTCTAGAGGAAAACACAGGATTCAGCGGGCCCCTCTCCGTCTTCCTCTTCCCGCTCTCTCTCTACTCTCTACCTACTAGATAGAAATGGTGACACGTGGGGGATCTTTTTGAACACCAGCATGTGACTTACCTCCAGATGTAAGCTTTGGTCATGATGCTCTCCAGACGATCGCTGAACTCAAAGAACGTGTCTGACTTAAAAGCAAGGATGAAAAACAGCCTCAGCAACCAAAACATGTTCTCTCGACTTTTATTATTATTATTATTAGTAGTAGTAGTAGTACCTTTAGCAGACGATTTGCCCTGAAAATGGACTTGAACCCAAACTGTAAATATAGTATGTCAAATGGTATAAGACATATCAAGTCTATCTGTTGAGGAAGGGAGAAAAAGTTTTAATTAAAAAATAAAAATTACATATTACACATCATATAGCAGACTATTTTGATCAAATACAGTATATACAGTATATTTATTTTCATTAAAAGGGAAAATGGGTAAATGCACACTATTAAGCCTTTCCTATTTAAAATTTTCACATGTAAATTATGTTAAATGTAATGCTTATAATGTAAATGTAATCATTTCAGTGGTGTTGTATTGGTTTTCTGATAGTTTCATTACTTTTAATGACCCAACAACAAACCGCCTTGATGCTTTACCTTGAACCTCTCCGAGGCTCTGTAGTTCTTCTTTGTTAGAGACCTGTCTTTCTGGAGGAGAGAAAATGAGAAGATAAGTGGTGTAAAAAAAAAAATCCCATGTTCGATTTTTTTTTATCCCATGTTACAATTACAGCACAAAGCAGAGAGAAAAAGAATGACAGAGGGAGATATTAGGAAAGAGAAACACAAGCAAGGGAAGGCCTAGAAAGAGATGCAGCTCGACAGGCAGCAGGGGGCTAATGCATCTTGACGTTAACACTTCAAGCCACTTACGATCACGTCGCCCCCCTTGACAAACTGCTTGCGGGACTGGAAAATAATGACGTCCAGGAGGTAGATGATGTCCGCCAGAAGGTCCAGAGCGAACCAGCAGGGGACAGCCTCGGCCGTGTGGTAGGGGAAGCACAGGCGCGCCGTGACAAACCATATGTTGTAGTTGAAGGCCAGGGTCACCAGGCTGAGCCAGGCGGCGTAGCGACGGTCTGAGGGGTGTTGCAGGTGGTATGAGACAAGACATTTTGTGTTGGTTTTCACTGACAATGCATGCTGTAATTACACAAGTGAGATCGCCAGATTCAGCACAACCACACCTATCCAACAAGCCCTCCTTTGCCCTTCTATGACAAATTGTGGAAGAGATGTTAAAAAGAATATGAGTGCATTTGTTATAAAACACTTTTTTTTTTAACCGTCTTCGCCTACTTTAAGTCTATGTTTATGAATCTATATCTCCACCATACATCAATCTATTCACATCTTTCTTTATCTTGCATGTGGAGATACATCCTGGCAACCAGTAGGACAAGGTTGAGAGCTCTCTGACCTTCTGCTACGAGTCTACATGAGTTTATGTGCAAGCAGTCCCATACGGATTTGCCATGTTTTTCACCTTTTTTTGTCGGTGGTGTGTATCCAAATATGGACCATTTTACACACTTTTGCAGTAAAATTATTTTAAACAAGAATCCATTTCATTCATGGGAGACCCTCGGGATGCTAAAAATCTACCTCCAGTGGGAGTACCTGATTTTAGGGTCCCGCCTGCTAGCTTATACTGTAAGTGACCCTCACTTATAGTCAGGTAGATTCAGTGATGATGCATTCATCACTCATTGATGTCTTTAAATGTCTGATTAACTTAGATCAATTAATATAATTTGTAGTAAAGTAGTTCAAAAGGAATTTGAAAAAGAACACCAAGGGTCTATCAACCCCCACGAACGACAAAATAACCATGTGAGGGCTGGTACCTGTTAAGGGATCCATGGTGGAGTCCAACAGGGAGTCTACCTTGTCCTCCAGGGGTTTCAGCAGAATGTCCACAAAGGAGCACATGACGTCCGTGAACTTCTTTTCCTCCTTCGCCCCTTCCTTCTTCTCGGCCTTTAACTCTGCGTTCTTCTCCTCCTCCTCTTCCTTCTTCTTCTTCTCCTCTTCCTTCTTCTTCTTCTCCTCCTCGGCCTCCTTCTTTTTCCTCTCCTGCTCTTCTTTCTTTTTCCTGTCCGCCTCCTCCTTCCTGATCTTCTCTTCTTCCGCTTGCCTCCTCCTGTCCTCCATCACTTGGCTGTAGTTGTCCTTGCGGAGGAGCGGAGCTTTGAAATGAAATGAAATGCAAAGCAGTGCTATTTTATTCCAAAATTTCTGAAAGGGGACAGGCCTATCCACCACTGAACTTTAAAACATTAATAAAAACTAAAACTTGGAAATATTTCACTGCTTGGAATTTGAAGAGATATTTAGAGACTTGGATGTGTTGGGATCTAAAGTTAGTAGTGTAAACATGTCCCCATGAAGTAGATCTTGAAGGTGCTGCACTGCGGCTGAAGAAGGCCACATTACAATTATTGTAATGACCTTTGATGTCAAAGGTCGAGTTTCAAGGAAATTAATTTAATATATTAATATATTTTGACTTAATTTCCTATGGTAGAGGATTAGGGCCACGTGATAAAAGGTATTTCAGTTTTCACTTTTTTCCTCAGAATTCTGACTTTATTTTAGTTCAGAGCTGCTCATTCATAGATAAATTTTGAGATTAATCTCTGAACTCTGAAAATTATTTTTTTTTCATCTGGCCTAAATCCCCTTCCCTAGAGTAAGCTTCTGGCAAAAAAAAAAAAAAAAACTACTACTACTACTACTAAAAAATTTTATAATAATAGTAATGATATTTAATAATATTAATTCTAATATAATATTAATTAATAATATTAATTCTAATATAATATTAATTAATAATAGTAATAAATAATAGTAATTATAATTTACAGTGTACCTATACGAGACAAGATGTAACAAACAAACAAACAAATATAAATAAATGGATGAATGAATGAATGAATGAATAAGTAAATAAATAAATACATGACCAAAAAGAAGTATGTTGGAGGATCAGTGAGGATCAGTGAGGTTAGGCATTGATGTTGATGGGGCCTGGCTGCAGTTGGTGTTATTAAGGGGACGAGCCCAAACCATGAAAAGTCGGCCAGAACATTATTCCCCCACCACCAAACTTTACAGCTGGCACGATGCATTCAGGCAGGTAGTGTTCTCCTGGCATCCGTCAAGCCCAGATTGGTCGGTCAGACTGCCAGACGGTGAAGTGTGATTCATCACTCCAGAGAACGCGTTTCCACTGCTGCAGCGTCCAACGGCGGTCACTTTACACCACTCCAGCCGACGCTTGGCATGGTGAACTTAGGCTTGTGTGCAGCTGCTCGGCCATAGAAACCCAATTCATGAAGCTCACGACGAACAGTCGTTGTGCTGACGTTGCTTCCAGAGGCGGTTTGGAACTCGGTGGTGAGTGTTGCAACTGAGGACGGACCATTTATACGCTACATGCGTCAGCACTCGGCGGTCCCGTTGTGGGAGCTGGTGCAGCGTACCGCTCGGTGGTCGAGCTGTCGCTGCTCCTGGACGTTTCCACTTCACAATAACAGAACTCAGGGTTGACCGGGGCAGGTCTGGCAGGGCAGCAATTTGACGGAACCGATTCGGTGGAAAGGCGGCGTCCTATGACAGCGCCACGTTGAAAGTCTCTTCAGTACGACCCGTCCTACTGCAGATGTTTGTCTAGGGAGATTGCAGGGCTGTGTGCTCGGTTTATGCACCTGTTAGTAACGGGTGTGGCTGAAATAGGCAAACCCATTAATTTAAAAGGTTGTCCACATACTTCTGGCCATGTAGTGTATATAATACAGTACATATGGATATTTTACAATTTTGGGCTTTCTCTTTGAGAGTTACATAAAATGCATTACGGCAAAGTGGATGCGATTTTTACCCCCGCGATACATTTCCCATCGTTGAGTTCAAGTTAAGTGATTTTCCAGCAGTCTGGTGTGACTAGTAGTAGGATGCAGCAGCGAGTGTTTCAGCTTGGGCTCTGCTGGCTCTCGCAGCGCAAGAAAGTCAGAAGCTGCCAGAAATGTCGACCCCGCGAGCGGGCCTTTGGGCCGTCATGACGACAACAATGATGGGATTATAGGAAGCCACCCTGCTGTTCCGTGCAGAAACAGCAACCCAACGGCTAAAAACCACAAGC
>OMKR01095956.1:0-11537 GCA_900302355.1 Cyttopsis rosea
CAGAATAAAAATATAAAGAGTGAAAATGAGCATAATAGGCCCCCTTTAAACAAATATTACCATATCTGAGTTATGTTTTATGTGTGTGTGTGTGTGTGTGTGTGTGTGTGTGTGTGTGTCTGTCAATGTGTGCTTTTACTGTAGGTGCATTTATGTGCGTAGTCATGTGTGAAATTCATATGATTTATGTGTGAGTGTGTGTGTGTGTGTGTGTGCGCGTGCGAGCGCTTGTGTATGCATGGATTTCCGACGACGCGCATTAACATTCCCGCACATTAGTTTGTCTGCATGTGGACGCTCTGTGAGCAATTACTGAACATGGGAGTTCTCTCACACCAGTGGCTTAATGGAGGCAGAGCGTCCCACAGTACGTAGAGCGCCGTCCCTGCACGGTGACATCAAAGGCACAAGACACAGTCGCCAGCTCACACAACTGGACAGTGGCTTTTATCGTCCCCATGAAGAAAGAGGCTAGAAAGATCGAAGGCAGCATCTGGTGCATTGTAATGCAAAGAGTGTGTCGAATGTCGCATATTGAGTGGAGAATTGAAATTCAAATGATAGTGTCTGCTATCAAATTACCACAAATAGAGGATCAAAATACGGGATATCGAGAATCGGAAAGTTGATAACACGAGGGTTCAGCAGTCCTTCCCCAGGATAAATAGAGACGATAGAAATGGAGATCACACATCGTAATGGAAGTAGTTTGTGGAACTAAATATAACTTTTAGCGTAAAATCAGGTGGGGCAGGGATTCCCACGCCAGACGTGCACCGAACGTCAAATCCCGCACGGTTTCAATCCTGCCCCGGAGACATCGCTTCATGCCGCTCTGACCGATTTCCCAAAGTATCCCACCCCCGACCCCCCAGTGTTGATGCTGTGACCCATGGGGGGGTTATCGCTCCGTGGGAAGCCTGGACAGGTTTGTCCAATCAGGAGGGGAACAGCCACTCGAGTGCAGCCTTTATGACGAACATAATCGGCTGCTTATCAATATTATTATATGATTTGATCGAGTAAAGAGCTGAATTTAAGACTATATACTGTATTAGACCGATATTTTTCAGTTGCTTCTTGGCTGATAGGTGGGTTTACTGTAATTAACCAGGAAAAGAGGTGGGTATACTCCAAGACGCTGCAGAGGTGCACAGATTTAACATCATGATTTTTGTGTTGTCATAGAAATTTGGTTACATAGGAAAAGAGATTTGGGGTTTCACACATTTGGAATTAATGCCTTGAAGGGTCAAACAGAAGGAGCGAGAGAGGAAGGTAAAGCGGGCTGTACAAGCGAGGAGGGGCTACTCAGGAGGACAGATGGAGAGGAAGCAAACAGGTGGACAGTCTACCAGACAGGAGTAGAAATCATGCAGGTGAAGCAAATATTGAAAGTCAAAACAGCAGAATACAATGACATAATTCTCACAATACAAAGCGTCCCCGCCCTTTGTTCTGTACAGTTGCCAATGGTCTGTGATAGATACTTGGCTTGGAAGGGCCTTTGGTAGCAAGTGCTGGTAGCAGAGACGGTTACTAACGTATTCTGCAGCCGTCGGACCTTTCAAATACATAGGCCCAGATGCATCACCGCGGTCTCATTGCGCTCGAGGCTTGTCGGTCAATGTGCTGGGCCGCTAAATTATTAAAACGATTAAATGTTTTATTTGAAAATGTGACATAACTACTGCATATCCAAAGATTTAAACAATTTCAAGAAGCATTTTCAATACCACACAAATAATTTATGATGTTAGGGCTGATTATTCTCTAAGTTCTTGTGAGGCCACCATTTTCTGGTACTATTTTTTTCCTCCTTGCAGGATCATGACCCCAGACCTCTTTAGCAAACAATTACTTTAAACAATTAATTACAATTAAATTTGATGATATCCGGCAGTGATTTCCATTCAACCTTTAACTACATCCACCGTTACTAGTTGTGGACTTTTTGTTTTTTTATTTGTTGTTACAGGGCTTAGCTTTGGTCCACTATAAAAGCCAGCACATCCCGGTGCCCAGTGGCTTGCATGGACTGCAAGCTCCCGGATCCAGCGGTACCCAGGTAGTAGAAGACCGCCAGCCCCAGGAGGAACAGGTCCATGACTGCTATGTGCAGGACCTCCCAATATGCTGGAGACCCTGCCAGAGGTAGGTCCCAGGCTTTCAACTGTCCAGGAAGTCCTTATCACAGCAGGCATGCACCTCTTCCTTCTGGGGCTGGTGGTCTTCTACTACCTGGGTACCGCTGGGTCCGGGAGCTGCCCAGGGTCCCGGACAAGACTAACAAGTATGTATACATCACCGGCTGCGACTCGGGCTTCGCCAACCTCCTGGACCGGCGCCTGGACAAACAGGGAGTCAGAGTGATTGCCTCGTTCGTTACTGAGAGAGAATGAATGAGGATGTCTGGGGGTTTTCAAAGGGTGCCCAGCAGGTGCTTGCAGTCACCCAATAATGACTGGTTCCAGGTTACCTGCAAGACACCGCACATGAACAACAGTGGACGCAACAGTGTTATTTTAGGAAGCGAGAGAGGAAACCTTGAAAACTATTTCCCACAAGTGCCACCTATAATCCTGTGCCACACACACCACCTTTTTTTCTGCTACTGTGACCCACAATTCTGCTGCTTCTTCTGCTACTCCTTCATATTTCAATCAATAATTTCCATACAACGTCAAATTCTACTCAATGCATGCTATATTTTAGTGGATTTGTTGCCTGATATCAGACAGAATTATTAACTCGTTACACTCAGTTTTCATCTTCAGTCTGACATTGCCTCCACTCTAAGGAGGGGGATTCGATTTTCCCAAACCAACCACTAGAGACCAACGTATCCGCCTGAATCCGACGTCATTTTAAGTCGACACTGATGGGTAGTGGGTACAGTGGCTTGGCACGGTGGCTCTGTGGTTAACACTGTTGCCTCACAGCAAGATGGTCCTGGGTTCACTGTTGGCACCGTGCTCCGGTGGGTTATCTCCCGATCAGGGGCCTTTCTGTGTGGAGGTTGTGTAGTTTTGTTCTCCCCGTGTTCGCATTGGGTCTCCTCCAACATAAGGACCCTGACTAAAAACGTGCAGAATACTTCCTGTCCTGTCCCTGACCACGACATGGGTACACCTGGAACTGGTCCCCTGGCGCCGACAAAAAAAGGGCTACCCACTGCTCCTGGCTGCCCCTGGAGGAAGGACGGCCGGGATGGGATAAACGCGGAGACCAGATCTCATCGTTCGCCACTGCATGTGTGTGTGTATGTCACCCTCCACATGCGTGTGGTTAAAATGTGTGATTAATAAACTCTTCTTGAATTTGTAGTGGCGAGAACGCAAAAAACATCTCCCTGAATAAATACCTTCAAAGCAGAGTGCTGTTCGGATTTCAAAGTAATTTGTACTTTCAATGGATTTAGAACAGCCTCGATAACAGCGTCTATCTTGTCGGTCACCATTGTTGTTATTACTCCTCTTTGGTTCCGTGGCATGGATTGGCTAATTGTTAGTCCCCCTGCCGCACTGATTGGCTAATCGTCAGTCTCCCCGTGGCGCTCATTTGACCGACCGTGGACTGAGAAATCGCTGTTTCATGTCACGATGCCAGACCAGAAGAATCTGTCAACTCGGTGGAGTGGGCAGGTTCAAAGGTCTGGACCCAGGCAACACATTTTCATGTTTCTATCACAAAGTGTGACAGTTTTGACTCTTTTATTGAGCTATTCTACTGGACTATATACCTTTTTTGTTGTGTATGGACTGGGAAGGGGTCTAAACATCATAAACACCACTGAACTCTTAAGGGGATAGTTTGGAATTTGTGAGATAAGGTTGTAGGATGTATTGACCAATGATGAAATGCTTAGAATCTAAGATTTCCTGATTTGAGGACTGTGTTCTGCCATATAGGATTCACTATTGAGTAATCACCCAGTACCATGTCAAAGGCACCATGAGACTTTCACCTACTGACCAATCGTGCTTCGTATGACCATTCTGACTGGGACTGTGGTTGATCTGGACATGTGATTGTGAGCAGGTAAACTGGGGTGAGGCTGTTAAAGGAATTGTTTGGCTTTGGGACATATCTCAGGCAATAGGTCCTGTGGTTGGAGGTCTGCCAGCCAGCCCAGCTTGGAAGGACAACAGCAGCAGCAAACAGGGCCAACTGACAAAAAAAAAAAAAAGCCGAAATCTGTTAAGTAACTTGTCAGTATCAACTTGCCTCTTGTTGAAGGAACGTGGTATCAGGACACACAACAGCCCGAGGGCGGCCTGAATGGTAACATGTATGCGAACAGGCTTCAGTGCATTTTGATACTGGCAGTGTGCCGCAAAACATTATATTCCTACATGTTTGTTGTGGTTGAAAATATTTTTGTCAGTTGACTGTTTTTGCTGCTGCTGTTGTCCTTCCAAGCTGGCCTGGGTGGCGGATCTCCAGGGGACCCGCTGCTTGAGATCTGTCCCAAATCCCAAAAAATATTTTAAAAGCCACACCCCAGTAGTAAATCTCATTAGATGGTAGGGCACAGTCCACAAATCACTATCAGTCAATAACTCCTACAATCGTATCTCACAAAATCCCAACTATCTCTTAAGAGTTCATTGGTATTTAAAATGTTCAGACCTCTAGAAGTCCATAAGCAACAGGAAGTGTATACTAAAACACACAGTATTAAGACATTTATCTTCCAAATGTATACCATCCTGAAATTTGGGAAATCATGTACAAAATTGAAAAATGCACACCTTTATCGGTTATTTCACAAGTAAAAACAAGAGTGTAAAAATATAGAACAGTGTGTCATTGTTCATGTATTTATGGAGCTCACTTTGATAGATAAGATTCCCAAAACCCGCCACCACCGATATCAAGGTCACCCTGGCATACAGTGTGTGCCTGTGCGATGCAGCCTAAGATTTATTGATGGGTTGTATTACATGAATAACAAAAGTAATAAGTGCATAAATCTTGCTTGAGCTTTGTCTGGTGGGTGACACAACTAATTAAAAACTTTAATTGTTTGCAGGATTGAACGGTTATGGAGAGATGTATAGTCCCTGACCTGTTCCACACACTCTTCAGAAACATGGAGGCAGAGGGGCAATTGGATCCTGACAATGAGATTCATACCTTTGCACTGCACTGGAGCTTTCTGCCACAGTTCCAGCTCCAACTTCCCTTCTTTAAGGAAGCCTGGCACCTCCACGGCCTCAGAACAGAGGACCGCCAGTCTCCATATCTATTCTGGATACGATTTAGAGAGGCCGAGGATCCTGATATGGCATGCATTTTAAGACGTCTCTGTGTGCTGACAGCCTAAATGTGTTAAGTATATTTGGGAAGATGAGATTAGTCCTACCTCCTCCGAGATTACCTACCATGTGTAAGAAGATGTACAGATGCACAGTGCCTGTGATTATTCACCCATGCACACAGCCGTACTCACCACTTGTGCGGCACTGCAGTGTTTTCCACCCATATTAACCTTTTCATTGGGAACACCACCCAGATTTCCCATTTGGTCGGGGAATATGCATGACCCGTTACTATGCACATTCATAACAGAGTTTGTCAGCATGGAGATACTAAATCAACAACTAAAATCAACACTTTAGTTGGTTAATTTACAGATTTACTGGAAAATCAGGATAATCATTGTTTTCCAACATGGAACATGATGTGTACATGACATATACAGACAGGTAAAAGGTGAAATTAAAGAAAAAGGCTGCCACCACAACAGCTTCAATGCTCCTTGAACAAGAACAAGAAATTGATCACACTCACTTTTGTCAGCGCCCGACCAATTCCAGGTGGTGGGTCCATGCCGTGGTCAGGGACAGGACAGGAAGTGTTCTGCACGTTTTTAGTCGGGGTCTTTATGTTGGAGGAGACCCACGCAAACACGGGGAGAACGTGCAAACTCCACACAGAAAGGCCCCTGATCGGGCAATGACCCACCGGAGCACGGTGCCAACAGTGCCCCAGGCAGGAATCGAACCCAGGACCTTCTTGCTGTGAGAACAGTGTTAACCACTGAGCCACCGTGCCACAGATTCTCCAAGTCTCTGGATCTCTACAGGAGGGATGGAGCCCCATTCTTCCAAAATATCCTGTACATAGAGAGGGATGTTACAGTAGGGTTGCAGTGCATAAGCCTGTCATTACAAAGACAAATTAAAATTTGAGAGTTTATTGGCTCTGGTCTACAGAAATGTGGAAAAAAGTGATGTGGTCAGATGAGTCATCCGTCACCATATTTTGGACAAGTGGGCGAGTCCACCAAGAGAAGGCTACAGTCATAAATGCAGCACCCCTACAGTGAGGGGGTACGCTGGCTCTGTAATACTGTGGGGGGCGTTTTCCATTTAGCCCCTTAGAGGGAAGGCTCACTGCAAATCAATACAAAGTTATTCTGACTGATCACCTACTTACTATAATGACACATTTCTATCCTGATGGGAGTGGTCCATTCCAGGATGACTCACTGAATGGTTTGATGAGGATGAAACTGATGTAAATCATATGCCTTCGCACTCAACACATCTCAAATACCATTTGAACACCTATGGGAGATTTTGGAGCCACGTGTTAGACAACCCTATCCATTACTATGAGGGAAAATCTTTTGGAAGAATGGTGTTCCAGAGATTTGGAGAATCTATGGCAAGGAGCGCTGAAGTTTTCCAACACATTACGAACAAAATAGATGTTGGGTTTTCTTGCAATTTGCCACCCATCTGCATATACTGTATGTGTGGAAATAATCTGCTATAGGGTAGAAATTATTTATTTTTATTTATTTCTGTATTTGTACTCCCCAATTTAGTCACATGCTTTTAAAGGATTTCACCCTGCCTCACCCCATCCCCCAAGTCTGTTTGCTACTTCTTGAAAGTTGCTATAATTGTAAGAAAGTTTTGATAGCCGTCTATTAGTCTGACAACAGAAACAAATGAAAACAATAACTGTATTGTCATATACCATACTGAAACAACATGAGTAATCACAGAGAAGCAACAAAAACTGGGGTAATATTGATGGCAACAGCGATCATTTCTTCTCACAAATCAGGCGTCATTGTCTACATAACCATATTACGTTGGTGGAGTAGGGAGGGACTTAGTGTCCCAATAAGTGGGTAATGACGGTCGTGCCAGTTTTATTATTTGTTTTCCGATGAATATCACCCACTGTTGGTCGGACATTTACAGTATTCAACTTGTGTGGGTGTTCTGTGTCTGGTGCACCACTAGGTTGGTGTTGGTTGGGGGAATGCAAGTAGTGGGAGGTTGGCATTAGAGAAAAGGTCATGATGTCACCAACATTGACAGGGTTCATCCTCTGAGAAACGTGAACATGCTTTCGAAATTTCATGGCAATCCAACAAATATATTTGGAGACATAACATTTGATATTGTGGCCTGTGGGTGGTGCTACAGGAAAGACAGTAATGTAGTCATCAAAATCATAATCAATCAATATTATTGTTA
This sequence comes from Cyttopsis rosea, assembly GCA_900302355.1. NCBI lineage: Eukaryota > Metazoa > Chordata > Actinopteri > Zeiformes > Parazenidae > Cyttopsis > Cyttopsis rosea. The sequence goes on from OMKR01095956.1 coordinate 7,503, forward strand.
CTCTTGATAAATACATCAACCATCAGCACAGCAAGACCTTTAGCATTTGACTGGATGAAATCAATATTATGATAAATTTTTAATTACTTTAAATTCTGGACATTTAAATTAATATAACTTTAGGCCTGAGACACCTCTGTCAAAGTAGAAGAAGAATGATTTATTAATCACACACATGCAGAGTGACACACACAGGGAGTGGCAAACAATGAGATACAGTCTTTCCTCCAGGGGCAGCCCTCACTTTGTCGGTGCCCGGGGACCAATTCCAGGTGGTGGGTCCATGTTGTGGTCAGGGACAGGACAGGAAGTGTTCTGTACGTTTTTAGTCGGGGTCCTTATGTTGGAGGAGACCCATGCGAACACGGGGAGAACGTGCAAACTCCACACAGAAAGGCCCCTGATCGGGAGATAACCCACCGGAGCACGGTGCCAACAGTGCCCCAGGTGGGAATCAAACCCAATCGAACCCAATCGAGCCCATATAAGGTCCCACAATTCACACTGCACGTCAATTACCTGGTGTTTTTGGCGACACCCGGTAATTGAATTCCAGGTAACTTCGCTTACGCACCTTACAGGAGTCAGTTGCCTTCATATGAACGTTGAATTTGTGTATTTTTCTTTGGATTTGGACTTGTTTTTGAAGTTTCATTGTCAGTAGGCATCGATCTTTTCTGTGTTTGTTCGGCCTTAGCAAAGCGGCCTTGTGTGACCGGCCAGTACTCGCTACTGCTGCCGCCGGGGTTGACGTTAATGATCCTTCCGCAGGTTCACCTACGGAAACCTTGTTCCGACTTTTACTTCCTCTAGATAGTTGAATGAATATTTTCTCGGCACCCGGCGGAGGAGCCGCGGAGTTGAGGAGCGAGCAGAGACCGAAAAAAAGTATGCCGCTTCACACACAAGAGCGAGTGTTGCGTTACCTCCGCCTACCCTCTCTGGTGGACCAACCGCTATGATTTTTTCCGGGAATGTCGCCCCCGACACCTAGTTTTTAAAACTCATATTACTGCAAATGCAAGGGCTTTCATCAGTGGGCCATAGGCTCAATCACCTTTGTGTTAAGACATTCGGCAATAGTGACTTAACAGACATTAATTTAAATGAAAAAGTTTGAGATTGTAGCTTTAAAATTACATCTACAACACAATAAAGTGTGCAAAATGTGAATGGGGTCTGAATACTTTCTGAAGTCACTGTATATGTTAATTTTTCTTATACATATCTTATTAGTATTGTTTTTTTGATGATAGTTAAAACTGTGTTGGTACATATACAGTCATTACTACTAATGCCCATAAAATAATTTCCATAAATGTGATGTTTTACAGCTTGTTTACAACAAAGCCAGTTTCCTCCCTTCCTCCCTCTGAGTGGTATAAGGAAGAAGCAAGGCTGGGATTAGTGGGGTATGGGCATAAAATCAAAAAATTGGATAATAATGTATGCTCGTAATTAGCATTCACTGCATGTACGGTGGACATGATCACAAACACTGGGCCAAAGGAACTACCTGTATTACAAATTCTGGGAGTGAGAAAGCGAATTCTCCTTTTGTAAAGTGACATTTCAAAAATGTGCTTTTAACAATGAATGTTGATGTAATTGATTTCAGTTCTCCCGTAGATTTACAAATTGTATGACAAAAAAGAACTTGGTAAATAAATGAATAAATTGTGATTGTGAAAAAAAAATTCTGCAAACGCTCTTTTTGCAACATCATGTGCAACAATCTAAGAAATGTTATAAATCAGAGTTAACCCGATTTATGCTACAAAGGCGTGGGCTTGACAGATCTTTCCTTCCTTCTTTTGAAACATTGCAGCCAGTGGCTAATTTGAAAATTAGAGAGTGGGACAGTAATCAAAATGAATTTCATATTTAACCAAATGAGGTGAACCATTAGTCTTTTTTAGTGTCTCATTGGGTTGGATTACAATTGGAATATTGAAAGGGAGTCAATTTAGTGGGCTTTCCTAAATACCAAATCAAATAATGCTGGAAACAAATGATGTCCTTACCGCTTGACGACTGCATAAATATGGCATAATGGCTTGTATTGAAAATATGTATAGGATGTGTGTGTTAAATGTGCTTTATTGGAATATGTACCTTATATACCTGACTAAAATGACTGAAAAATGTATATATAAATAAATGGTGTTGAATTTTGTACAATTGTACTTGTAAGCATATTGCTATGAGTTAGTGCTGTGCAGGTAAAAAGGCACTTTTAGAGATTTTATGGAAGCTGCTGAAACTCGTTTTCAAGGGAAACGGTGATCCAAGCAACAACATTAAGTCAGGTTAAATGTCCCCATGGCTGCTGAACTTGTGCTTGGAGGTGTGATTCAATGAGGCCACTTTGATTTCCAAGGCCACTTTTCAGGGGCCATTCACGTTGATTTGTCGCCCAACCGCCACAATTAAGGCGCATCCTTCATTGGCAGGTCGACTTACTCTCGCTTTACCTGCAGCATCCGCGCTCGCTGTCAGGCGCTCTGCCACTGGAGATTTGTCAAGGCGAGGCCGTCACCTTCGGGACGAGGTAAAGGGATAAGGAGAATCAGACCCGTGAATTAAGGGCGTAATCGTCAATATCCGGGAGCATTTACCTCTCCCGCTAAGCTGCACCGCTGGTGCTTCTACATATTGGATTTTGCGTGCACACTGAGGGAATACTCTGCGATCCCTAGTCTCTCAGACTGAGAGCTCAGACATTTACTGCTCCTAACTTCCACACATACAAATCAGAAATACTTTAGATCTTCAGTATCCTCTGTCTTTGTTCCACAATGCTACAATACCACTAAATAAAGGTAACCGATATAAAATTGCCCTGTCCCAACATTCACATAGTGTCTCAGTGCAATCAGTCTCGTATTTGTAAATATTTACAATGTTTGTCCTATCTCAACAAGCCAGTACCTAGTACCAAGCAAGTACCTAAAGGTGGTGAACAAAGTTATGGAATAATCTAGTAATATATTAATATCAAAGACCTCAGTGGTAGGGCAACTGTGGCAATTACTTTTTAATGGTGTTATATCAGTCCTGAACTGTGTGTAGTGGAATATTACACCATTCTTCAAGAAGAAAAGCCTCCAGTTCTTTCAAGGACAAAATTTGGTGGAAAACCACTTTGCACTCTTCGCTCCAGAACTTCTTATCAAGGTTGTGATTCAGATCAAGTGATCAGTGAGGCCATGGTAGGAGGTTGCACTACAGGGTCCAACCATTTTGGGAAAAATGGTCTCATAGTCTTTGGCTGTTAAACAACCATGCAGAGCAATTATTGGACCCAATGACTTCCACAAAATGGTTGCCTTTGCCATTAAGGATTCCCCACCATGTTTGACAGTTGGATACAGACATTTTTGGTTGTAGGCATCCTTTGGCTTTCTCCAAATGTAAACCTGAAGTTATAGTTGAGACTGGGGAACAAAGGCGAGATTCTGTCATCATTTTAGCGGCTGTACTTCTGCAGTATTTGTCCAGTATCCTTTTAAGTGTCCATCTGTCCCTGTCAGGGAGCTCTGACTTTTGACTGCTGTGCTGTTACATAACAGAACATTTGGCCTCTTTGGAACTCTTGTTGCTTTGAAAACTCACAAACCAAAGTGCTATTTGTCAGACCTCTTTTGAACCTGGCGCATTTGTTAATTTGCAATCAACCTGATATGACTCACCTTTGCAGCTGCATTCGTAATTGTGATTTAATCACTTTAAAGTGAAACTTTTTCATGTGCTGTTTCTGTTATTTTGTCCAACCTGTCCTGTATATGCAAACACCTCCGCTGGTTTTGGAAATTTCCCTTCCTAATACATTGCCGTTAGCCTCGTCAGCATCTGTGCAACCCGCTGAGGTCAGCATCCACGACATGACAGCTCCTACTGCCCATCCCCTGTTGGGGATGGGCAGTATTACCATAGGAACTCTGTTAATGACCTTGTCATTTACACAACGTAATTACCAGAGCCTTGTCCCCCCGAACATCTTCCCATATGAATTATACATGGTGGAGGGGATGG
>OMKR01095962.1:0-13389 GCA_900302355.1 Cyttopsis rosea
AGAATCATTTATTTGTCAAACATCACACATTCAACACACGCATGTAGAGGGTGGAGACGACCCGAACACACACACATGCAGGGAGTGGCGACGATGAGATTTGGTCACTGCATTTTTCCCATCCTGGCCGTCCTTCCTCCAGGGGCAGCCAGGAGCAGTGGGCAGCCCTCACTTCGTCGGCGCCCGGGTACCAATTCCAGGTGGTGGATCCATGTCGTGGTCAGGGACAGGACAGGAAAGTGTTCTGCACGTTTTTTTAGTCTGGGTCCTTATGTTGGAGGAGACGCATGCGAACACGGGGAGAACGTGCAAACTCCACACAGAAAGGCCCCTGATCGGGAGATAACCCACCGGAGCACGGTGCCAACAGTGCCCCAGGCGGGAATCGAACCCAGGACCTTCTTGCTGTGAGGCAGCAGTGCAAGCACCGTGCCACGGCACTGTGCCACCGTGCCACAACTGCAACAACAACTGCACCTTGTGAAAAGTCTGTGTGCCAGTAATAGCCCAAATGGAAGTACCTTGAACTGGTACGCCTTCCCCTGGAGCTGCCTGTGCTGGGGAGTTATGGGCACATGAAAATATGCATCCTTTAGGTTGATGCTTGTGAACCAGTCGTCCCTTGAAATTGCTTGCTTCCTCCTGTAAAAAGAGGTTGTCCGAAGCCCTGGTGGACAGCATGTCGTTCTCCTGATGGGCCTCCTTCAAGGGCAGAGAAGAAGAAGAAGAGAGGACCCCCGTCTGCTGTGCATCACAAGGAGAAAAATGGCCTGGCAGCCAAGGCACCTGTGGGCTGGACAGTGGATGGTTGCAGGTCAAGCAAGAGAGCTTTGTTCTCTGCAAACTCTGAGGCCAAGGTATCAACCTTGTGGGCCAGGGGGTCCTGCACCTTTTGCCTCTTCCTTGGGCGGGCTTCCCTCCGGTCCTCTCCTCTTGGGTGACGCCCCAGCCGCCACACCAGAGGGAAATAAAATGGACCTGGCCATGCCGCCCTCCAGCTCTGCCAATCTAGCTGTCCTTTCTGCTACTGTCATGCAACTGCAGCTCATGCATGCATGTCTCAGGTGCTCAACCCAGAGACACATAGGGCAGCAGTCATGGCCGTCCTCCAATTGAAGAGGGGCAAGGCATACTGCACAGACTGTAAGCATCTTGCTTCTGGCTTAAACTGTATGCACTGAACGCGATGCAAGGCGGAGCCATTCTGTCCTATGGCAGGGCGACATCTGACGGTGAGGACACCATTACTCCGATGACAAAAATACCAGTAAATGCCGCAATAATGGAGTGAACCCTTGAGCAAATACTTGCACTACGTATGCGGTTCGATGTCGTGACAGGGCGAAGACACACATAATGCTCCCACACCGCCGTGAGGCTATAGCACTATTGTAAGGTCCAGTGTAGTGCTAGGGTATCGGCCACACCACTACAACACCACCATAAGCTCTGATGTAGTGACAGGGTGAGAAACACCCCAACTACAGTACTACCGATGTGACCGAGCGACACACCCACCAGACTGCTGTAAGGGCCGGTGCAGTGGCAGGGCGAATGCCAGCTACAGCTACTCCCGTAAGGTCTGATGTAGTGACGAAAACACACTCCAACTTCCGCCCTATCGCAAGGTCTGACGTAGTGACCGGGCACAACACACCCCAGAAGTACCACACAACTTTAAAGTCTGACGTAGTGACAGGTGAAACCCACCACAACCACCATAGGGTCCAATGTAGAGACTGGCTCTTAACTTAGGGACCAGGACCAGTTCATTTAAACATTGATTAAACTGAAGACTACCCACAGTGAGGCGAGAGTACCCCACGGGGAATAACTAGCAAAGAAAACACTGGCATTATGCAAAGCGCACCATGGCTGCTTAGTGCCTGTCAGAACACATGCGCCGATCCCCGGTGCTAGCCTGCCAGGCTAATTCTAACTATGGGGCGAATTACCAGTTCCCAATATAGCAAATTCTAAAATCAAAATCACCACAACTGTGGCGAGGCAAAAACAACTTCTGCCATTAAACAAATATACTTACATATGGCACCTGCAACAACGAAAACGCTTCTTTGCAGCAATACACTTCAATGGTGTATAAGCGTCACCTATCTGTAGGCGAGTATGCTAACTGAATATATTCAGTCAGTATGCACACATAATTGTTGACAGTGAGCTGAAGGACGAACTGTAACTGTAACGGTTACGAGACTCCCAGTGATGCCGACAGCTAAACCAAACCAAGCTACTCAGACCTGTTGCTGACCCAAGATACTACCTGCTGATATATATTAGATGGTAAGGGACATTCCCTTGGTGCACGTGCCTTTTATGCTGGGGCCCTACGTCACCCAGGTGGTCACAAGTAACATTGTTGGTACGGATACTCGACCTGCGCATGTGCGCAATGAAAATCCAGGTGCTACAAGCACCGCCTCTGGCAGTCAGGAGGAATGAAAATAGAAACTGCGTTTTAGGTCACTGAAAACAAAGCTTTTGGAAAACGGCTTCCAGGTATCGCTTTCCGTTATATTCGTGTGGACAGGTAAAACGGAGCTTCTTGAAAACGCTGACATCATGACCTCAACTTCCACATTTGCGCATGCATCAGGAACCTACGAGCGATGGCAGTCTCCAATAAAAGTTTCTCCAACTTTAGGAATTGCGCCCATACAATGTTGTGTATGAATATTATGATTGCGGCGCTCCCAATGTTCTTCTGTGGCGTTTGACTTCAAGTTTGATGAGATATTATCGCCCCCTACTGGACTGGAATGTTTAGGTGAGCATTTAAAATTGTTTTTGCATTCTTGTGTGGACAGAGATTTATTTATTTTTTTAATTGGAGGGATAAAAATGCGTTTTCAGGAAAATCCGTATACGTGTGGACAAGGCCTAAAACAACCTTTACTATTGAGAAACTTAACACTCTACTTAACACTGCTCCTGGCTGCCCCTGGAGGAAGGACGGCCAGGATGGGATAAAAGCAGAGACTATATCTCATCGTTCACCACTCCTGCATGTGTGTGTGTGTGTGTCACCCTCTGCATGTGTGTGGTCAATTGTGTGATCAATAAAGCATTCTTCTTCATTATTCTTCATTATTCTCACTGTAGTCAAATGCAGTCCAAGGAGGTAAACATTCCACAGTCTATTGTTACGCCCTTACCCATTACACAACCACAATTTCTTATATCGTCTTTTCAAAATAAATGTGTTCATTACCAGAACTACGTTTCTCATCCCAAACATTCCAGTATCACACTATAGATAGTTTAAATGTGAACCACAGCAAACACAACTACCAGCTATTCATTTGGACAGCGTAGGTAATAAATCAGAATCATAATTTGGACAATGAATGAACTGTAAACACAACCTGGTGATGCAACTCACTTTGACGCATTGACAACAGCTCTCAAAATGAGAATTTTGTTTCCTTAGAGTCTACCAGCCCACAGAGATGTAGTGACTGTCCAGGCCCTGCCTACTGATTGGCTGATTTATGAGGAGATGATCCGTGGCCACAAAACAGCAACAATCCGCTGCTGCACGGTGGTGTCCCCAGTCACTGTGGCCATATTTGGTGGCTGCGCTAGGCTGCCAAGCTCTGCCCGGCAAAGACACTCGTCACAGACTGGTATGCCTTCGAAAATATTTTCCCTTATCCAACGTGGTCCTTCTGGATTGGTGCTTGTAGGCCTAAAAATGCTGGAGGTGTTTGCTACAAGATTAAATTCCAAGCAGTAAATAATCTTTTACCATTTGTTCTTACATGAAACCACCACGCTAAATTAAAACAAGGTTGTTAAATAATAACAGATCTAACCTTGTTTTAATTTAGCGTGGTGGTTTCAAACATCTGAATTGGTTTAGAAATGTGTATTCCTACAGGAATTGCTTCCCTTTATTGTAAAATTAGGCCAAGCACTCAATTACGGCACTTGCTTGTAAGAACAAATGGTAAAAGATTATTTACTGCTTGGAATTTAATCTTGTAGCAAACACCTCCAGCATTTTTAGATATTTCATTAGTCATTAAATTCCTTGCTACAGTACATTGATTCCATAGCCACTGCAGTACCACAGAGTCATCTACCTTTATAGAAAAATCCTATACATCTCTGGCTTGTGGTCACTTTCCATTATTCACACTAGATAGTAGCAGAGTATTAATATAGTATAGTAGCCGGGATTCTGCTTTGCTTGTCACCGATTGCCAGTGTTTTGCTAATAAATGATGTTCAATTACTAACCGCACCCCCATTTCTTGAAATGGAAAGCAGGAAGCAAATGGTGGAGCTGGAGGTGGCTTTTAACTTCAAATTAAGTGTAACTGGAGTATACAAACAGAATTGTAATATAAGAAGTTACATTTAAGACATGTTTAAGACATACAAACATGTAGTATGTAGTACGCCATTTCGCAAGCAAGGGTCTAAGCTGTGCACCTTGTTTGCGTTCCTAGGGTTTGCCTCCCCCGACTGCTATCTGGCCTGGAACTTTAGTGTGTTTTTTTTCAGCTGGTGTACAGTACGACAGTAGTGACAGCGAGGCAGAGGAAGATTCTTCTTTAACACACCTGGCCCAGCTAAAAATTAACAACTGGCTCAACTTCCAGCTGGACAGCGAGGTGAGAGCGAATGATTTTTTTGTGGTATCTGGTATACAAATTGTACGACATATATATTATTAGAATATATTATTACATGCTTTGGTATTTGATATTTAATACCAAAGTGTAATACCTAAGTAGTAAATCTAGTAGTAGTGACCCAAAGGTGAAAGGTTTGTACAAAGCCAATCAGAGATGTTTTCATTTACAGCAGTATACAACCTTTACAAAAATGGTATTAAAGTATTGCTTAGGAACTCCAAGGTATGTGCACAAATATTCAGCCATAGAGAGGACTGCCTCGCCGTCACACTTGAAAGATCCTGCTTGTCCTTCTAACATCTTCTTCCTTTGGCGTCAGACGGCGAGGTTGGTGTTCAAGGTCAGGCAGAAGTGGCAAAGTGTGTTCATGCGGAGAATCTGCAGGCCATCCAACCCCTTGTCCCATCAAGACGAGGCAACCGTCAGTGTGCTAGTCTCTGTAGGTTTGCACTGAATTCTGTTCTGTTAACTCGGCAGCATCAGCATCATCTGTAGGGAGGAAAGACTTAAAGGATAGAGTTACCATTTTTCAGCAGTGCAATTTCCTGTTTCTCGTCTCTGTTGCATGCACAGACCAAGTGCAATAGATCAATTAAAATAACTAAATCCCTCAAAATCTTGATAAAAGGTTTGCAACCTTTTTGTAGGGATAACATATAAAGACTGACAAATTGTGTTTTCCATTTTCGAAAAGGAGATTTAATGCCCTAAGCGTTTTAGATAGTCAAACATTCAGCAAGGTTGTGCTATGAACAGTTATATAACAAATTATGGGAACTGCGCCTTGCTTGAAAAATGGTAAACCTATCCTTCACCTGAAGCTTGGTTGGTCTCAGGTGCTTATGTCAGAGGAACAAGCGTTGGGCCTGCAACAGCCATCTGGGATTGGCCAGCGACCCCAGCTTATGGCATCCCAGAATTCCCTGCACCTCTCATCCCTGAGGACTGCTGTTGGCGGGAGGACACCGCCCAACCAAGATGCCCCACATTGGCCTGTTTCTGCTCCAGACATTGGCAGGTAAGCTAGCACATTGGAGGGTTTTGGTTTTATAGTTCTGCGAAGCCACTTCAAGTCTGTTCATTCGGGGATTATTTTGGTAACACTCCGAGAGAGTACGTTCAGAGCTAACAAGGCCATAAACCTATACGTTTGAGTCATCTGCATTTAAAGGTCTGTTGTTCACCATTAACATTTCTTTGCTTAGGAACTCCAAGAATTCCATTTAATGTCTTTGTCTTTCTGCAATGTTAAAATTATATTGGCATTTTTCAGTAGTACCAATTGGCGCATATTGGTCAAATACTGTATATTATTAATTATAATATATTAACCATTCAGAGTATTTTATTCCCTTGTTGGTGAGCATATGCATTACCTTACTTTAAGATAAGTTTGTGTCAGCCATGGCATCTAGAATTGAATTTGGGTGCTCTGTAAGTGGATGTGTCAAATGAGATTTTTACACAAAGTTGCTAAAGGATCACATCACCAAGGCTGAATGGCTGAAGTCTTTGGGTGACAATTTGACACCAGAGTGGTCCCTTTGTGTGCATGTAGCCTATACTGTAAACAAACCGTGTTCATCAATTGGGGTGAGAGAAATAATGTCTCTGTTTGGTGGCTGCGGTTGATATTAACAGTTGATAGCTGGTATCAATTGCCCTGTACAAGGGACCTGTAAGCAATTGGCATTACATCAGGGAACGTAATTGACAGCTCATCTACCAGCATCCCTTTTTCACGTATCCATAAAAAGGTCCACAGGTTTTTTTTAATTTGAAAAGTAGTCACAATAACATTTGTTCAACTTGATAAAGCTTCTACACATTCACCATCCAGCGCTCCATGATAGAGAGTGAGGTTACAATGTTTGAGACAGGCGTGAACCTGAAAGTGCAATTGGATTTTCTTTATGACATGAGCACAAAGTGTGTGTTGATTGCCACGTTGTGCTGATGCCATGTCTCGCACCGCCCACCCTTTCTTGAGTCCTCACTTGAGTCCCCCCTTCAAAAAAGTTTTTTTACGTCAAATTGTGCTGCAAGATTAATCTAATCGCAATTTCGATGTCAGCCTGTGTGATTATATAATCATAAAAGGCTGTGTTTTAATTAACATAAAAAATATGTGCGTGTGTGAACATGAAGTGGAGAACTGGCATTTTATTTCCGTACAAGTTCGAGTGTGTGTATTCACTCACTCTACTATGTCACTTGCACAGATTACCCACTTAAAGGGGAAAGGCTCGGCTTGTAACAGTAGCCTCTTTTACATAGAGATCCCGCAATAATGCAGCATAAGACGGCATTATTGCATTTATTATTTTAATATTTTATTTACTATTAGGACAGGTTGAAAATGATCACATAACATTGGGTTCAACATCCGGGACTTCATACGGAACTCCGTAAAGGACGTGTGTAACAGTGCAGTGAAGTGTGACTGCAGTGTATAGTCACGTCTTATTTTAATGAAAATTTGTATTTTCTTATTTATAGTTCTTATTTTATTTATCTGAGAAAACCTTACAAGTTTGCAGAAATGCCTTTATTTTGAAAAACATTTTTTATTGTTATTTAATTTTGTAAAATATGAATTTGAGTTTTTGTATTTTATGCTAGTTTAAGTTTGTATGTTTGAGTTAAGAAATACACATTTCAAAATTATCAGTGCATTTTCCTTGATAACCAAGCAAGTACACTCATGATACCATTTGTTTATTATATCGCAATCGCAATATTGTCCACAATATGACTTTTTCACTAAATCGTGCAGCCCTAATGCACACTGTGTTCATGATGTGCTAATGTTTTACAAACGTCATTGGTTACTCAGCTTATTTTTGTGCAAAAAATGCAGCTAATTGCCCCTGAGAGTCTGCAAATCAGACGTTGTCTTATTTCTTTTCTTAGGCCATCCGGGACAAGTCAGTGCTAGGAAGTGCAAGGCAGCAAGATAAGACCAACGTAGGAGTTCTAATCTATGAAGCAAGTTTGCTTTTTCATTTGAGTCATGATGTTGCGTTCCATGATTTTTTTTTTTCTGACAACCTATTAAAAATATGCATTTCAATGTGCTGTTTAAATGTTAACTAACATATCTAATGATGATTTTCTTCTTTCGTGTCAAATTTTTACCAGATGATTTAGATGTTCTGAGTTGCTAAGTTGAATCACAGATGCATTATAGTGACTGCTTTGTAATTCGAAACTAACTTGAGTATTATAGTATTAAAATTTCTAAATGTTTTATCATTTTTAATATTTTGACTGAGTTTAAAGTATGTTTGTAAACCTCATCACTATGTTAGTTATGTTGAAAATTATTTTGTGATGGAAGGAATAAAATACTTGATTTCAGCTTGTTTCAGTCATAAACACTTAGTGTTACACAAAAAAGGAATGTGAAAATATTGAAACAATATGAAAATCTCTTACTCTGGCCAGAATTCCAAAGATAAATCTACAGAAATTTCAAGTTTATTATACAAATTGAAATCATTCCACGGACATATTGGAAGCACTTTGTCCACAGCTGACGTAAACTTAAAGGGGACATATCATGAAAAACTCACTTTTTCAGTTCTTGTGTACATTCATTTGGGTCTCTGATGGGTCTACTAACACAGAAACTGAAAACAGACAACCCAGTGAGTTTTTTGTTTTAATTGCTCTGCCTCGGTCGAAAAAAAGATGTCCTAAAACACGCCGTTCAAGTTTGCTGTCACACACTACATATATGTGACACATTAGAATTAGAACTGCCCCCCATCTGAGTAACTCAACCCACGGCTGGAGCGCCAGCGAGCAGTGCAGTCCGAGCTGCTCCGGACACCATTGGAATAAACTTTTAAATTAGACATTATAGAGAGTGTATGAGTGAAGATTCAGCAACTGCATTGCCTGTTTCTCGCATCAAATTTGTTCAAAAACCGATTTTGGTGGATTGATAAGGTGGAATTAGTGAATGTTTATCTTCTTCATACAAGTGGAAGAAACATTTCCGGGGTGGGTGTGGCACACGCACACTGAATCAGCCTGTCAGAATCTGGAAGAATAGAGACAGGTTAGAATGGTTAGAATGAATAATCTGAGTGGTATTTTCATCAAAACACTTCAAAGACACGTTGTGGGGACCTCGAGAGAGCTACAGTATATTAACTTGTTGAAAAGGAGCATGATATGGCTCCTTTAAATTGCTGCCAATGTTAAAAGAAATTAATTATGTTCTGCCAAAAACATGGATTAAATGTAGTTGAGGGGATTGTTAGAAGTTGGAGACTAGGATAAAGATGTACCAGTGTAACAGTTTGTTAAATTCCTAGAAACCATTGAGGAAAGCAAAATATGTTGTCACAGCTGCTTGGAGAGATCTCCTTTATAGCCTGAGTGTGTAAAGTTAACCAACAGCACATACATTAATTTAAGGATTCTAGAATTTAAAAAAGTAGGCGTCGGATGATTATTATTATTAGTAAATATTGTTTTTTATATATTGTATAATATTGAATATTTTTTTATTTTTTTATTTTTTTAGGAAATCAAGCCACGGGAGACTTGTGGAAAAATCCACAGCACGTGTGTAAATGAATTCCGATGTACCCATGTTTGAGATAAATCAATAAAGTATTGATTACACAACAACTTCTTGTCTTAGGCCTAAGTTTATTTTAGATATTTGCAAATACCGGGAACATCGACACTTGTCGGTGAAGCATCTTCCAAGATGTCCCACAGAAACCGGGTAACGCACATATTTTCAAGGCATTCTGTTATCAGTAGGGAAAAAAGTCCCACCCTATTTTGCTTCGTCACGAGGTGGTTGCAAGATAACTGGCTGCACATAAAGTTCTCAAAGAAGAGAAGCAGTAAATTTCCACTAGTTCTCTCCTCAGCAAGATCAGAGTAGCCTACACCAGCAAGTTGATGATGGCAATACGGCCGTATTAATAAATTGCCATCACAACACAGCCACTGTCTCGCGCGAACACGTGCAATATTTGACGAGACTTTTGACGTTATTTTGCCATGTGACTTTCCTAAAAGTAAACAAAAATAACTGGGTTGGATTCAGCCTTTATAAAGGCTAGGCCCCTCCTACTGGACCATACCATTGTTAATTAGACCAATTAAACCTACAAGTTTAATAAACACAATATATACATTTAACAAATACATTTTTGTTCTGTTAAATTATAGTGTACAATATGTATAGAATAAACCTTAGCCATTAATTGGCACAGTGAAGGTGCATCCCACTGCACAGGCATACAAAAGGGCAGCTAATCTCTACGTTCGGGTCCTGGAGGGGAAGGAGGTCCTGGGCAGAAGACGACGCGTACAGAGGATGTCAGAGGGAAGTGACAGATCAGGAAGTGAGTTAGGAGAGATGGAATTGGGTGGTGGGAATAATGAAGAATGGAACATGGTTAGGAAAAATAATCGTAAAAAGAAGCAAATGGATAAATCGGATGATAGTGATTGCGATGGGAGAGCAGTAGTAGTACAAAGGAAAAGAGGATTACAAGGTAATTGTTAAACTTGCGCAAGATGAGGCTTCCTTTGGCAATTGCAATCCGATACTGCTAACAAATCCATACAGTAAACAAGGAAGTCAGGGAGGTAAATGTGTGCTAAAGTATTCAGGAAAGGATCACTGCTGATTATATGTAAGGATGGAGGACAACAAGAGAAAGCAATCCGAGTGAATAAAATAAATGCCAAGAAAGTGCAATGTTCTCTGACTAGAAAATTGATCAGGGGAGTTGTCAGGGATTCCGGTAAATATCAGTGGATGATGTGAAAGGAAATGTAAAAAACGCAAATGTAAGTGAAGTCAAACGTCTGAAAGCAAACAGAGATGGGATTAAAAGTGATAGTCTCTCGGTTTTGATAACCTTTGATGAAGAACGACTCCCAGAAAGGATCTTCATTGGATATACAGTATGTGCTATGATGTTAGGCTGTATGTTCCCCCTCCACTCAGATGTTTCAAATGTCAGAGATTTGGACATATGGCGGCGGTGTGCAAGGGAAATCAAAGGTGTGGTGGAGACCACAGAGTATGGCAAATGTGCAGAAGGGACAAAGCTGAAATGCTGCAATTGTGGAGGGGAAGATAGCTCAGCTTACCATGGGTGCGAGGTTAGTAAGAGAGCGGCAGAGGTGCAGTGAGTCAAGGTTGCCCAGGGAATCAGCTATGCAGAAGCAATAAAGATGGTTTCGGGAGACACGCAGGTGACAAGACAAATTCTAAGTGATACTAGTAACATAGATACAAGAAAATGTGAAGGATGCGATAAGTTGAAGGAGGAAACTCTGATAGTGAGTAAGAATGATTTTGTGCGGAGTCAACTGTTTAGCACAGACGAAAAACCGAAATGAAAGGATCAAAATAATTGTCAAATCAGCTGAGAAGTACCTTGATGTGAAAGGGCTACACTGGGAAACAATTAAAGACATTTTTAATGAAGATACGCAATCCTCTCAGACATGGGCTGGATCCACATAATGACATGAATTCTACTGCAGTGGAATGGACAAGAACTTGCACATGGAGATAAATCATGCGACAGTTGCTACAGCTACAGCAATCACTACCGTGTAGTGACTAAAGTTGGCACAATGGTATATTATGAGAAGGGAAAGAAAATTCTGAGATGGAAATTGGGAAATGCTAATTGGGATGCTTTTCAAGAGATCAGCGTGAACAGATGTATGAAACTTCAAGAGGAGAACCAAATGGATGTAAACATATTCAACAATGAACTAGTTAGTGAAATAATCCAGTCTACTGAGGACACAATCCCTAAGAGTACAGGAGCTAGATGTACCAAGAATGTACCCTGGTGGAATAGCAACTGTAACAAAGCCATAAAAGCCATAAATAAAGCAAACTCAGAAAGCTTCATTCTCAGGATACTCTGATCCAGTATAAGAGGGCCCAGGCAATAGTAAGGACAACGATAAAAACACATTTTAGAGGCAATAATGTAGCAGTATTGGAAGAGAAGTTCAGCTGTTAGATGTCTGGGGCATGAGCAGAAGAATGGGGGGGATCTGAAGAAATTACGAGATACCAGTGATGAACAACAGGGACAAAATGGCTGTCAACAACCTAGTTTCAAAATTCAAAGTTTTAAAATTCAAAGTTCAGATAATCTTACAGAGGAGGCCAGGTAGGAAAAGAACCTTAATGAAGAACCACAAAATATTAAAGATTGAAGATGAAGATAAGATGTTTGAGCTGAGAAGAACAATTACTAGTGCTCGTCAGGAAAGACAGTGTATGTCATAATATGTTGGAACAGATGACAGATAATACACTGAGCATAGTGTTAAAACTGTTTAACAGGATTTGGGATACTGGCCAACTTCCCTCAATGTGAAAACAAGCAATAATAGTTCCCGTTCTAAAACCAGGAAAAGACCCCTTGGATCCTTCTAGCTACAGACCTATTGCTTTAACTTCCTATTTGGCTAAAATCATGGAGCGAATGGTCACAGAGATTAACATATTTTCTGGAAAGTAAAGCTTCTATCTCCCTATCAGAGTGGGTTCCGTAGGGGTCGGAATATAATGGATTCTGTATTATGCTTAGAATCAGACATCAAGAAAGCACAGGGTTAGTTACTAACAAGGAAGTCGTGACAGCTGTCTTTTTTGATGTGGAAAAGGCATATGATATGCTCTGGAAAGAAGGACTACTTATTACGTTTAAATGATTGGGAATTGGCGGTAGAGTATATAATTGGATTCTGGTCTCTTGAATCGACAGGAAAATACAAGAGTAGGTGCGGAATACTCCAGTGTATATACAGTGGAGAATTGAACTCCGCAAGGTAGTGTATGTAGTCCAATGTTATTCAACATAATGATCAAAAAATCTTTGCACGCAGATGACGGGGCTATGTAGATAAGAGGCCACAATGTAGCTTATGTCAATAAGAAAATGCAAGCTGCAATAATTGAAGTGGAAACATGGGCAAGTAAATGGGGATTCAAACTATCTGTATCAAAAACCCTACGTTATTCCTGGTTGCCGTGACGACGCCGCCAATTTTGGTGCTTCGCCATCAAACAGGAAGTTGTTATAACTCCAGCATACTTTGTCCAATCTGCACAAAATTTCTCTTGCTTCATCAGTGACCCGCCCTGAACACATCTACACACCCATATTGACTTACAGTCATAGCGCCCCCTACTGGTAATAGGAAACAACTTTAAAAGTCAATGCCCCCTCCTTTTACTTTGACGTAGATGAACAACATTTGCTACACACATGTATCAGGTGAAGACAGACAAAAAAGTCTCTTGGACAAACACCCTAACACCAACAGGAAGTCGGCCATCTTGAATCACATGACCGATTTCTCGCCATTTCCACACATCGTATTTGAACCAACTAGTCCTAGGGATCTTATCGCACCCACTTCTAATTCACACACAATCATCTTCAGACATTGGAGATGAAAAGTTATCAAAAGCTTTTCCCTACGTTATTCCTGGTTGACGTGACGACGCGGCCAATTTCGACGCTTCGCCATCAAACACGAAGTTGCTATAACTTCAGCATACTTTGTCCAATCTGCACCAAATTTCTCTTGCTTCATCAGTGACCCACCCTGAACACATCTACACACCCATATTGACTTACAGTCATAGCGCCCCCACTGGCAACAGGAAGTAAGTTGCAATGTCACAAACATCATCCAATTTACATGAAAT
>OMKR01095963.1:0-12933 GCA_900302355.1 Cyttopsis rosea
GGTTCACCACTATTCCATGTTTTCGCCATTTGTGGATAATGGCTCTCACTGTGGTTCGCTGGTGTCCCAAAGCTTTAGAAATGGCTTTATAACCTTTTCCAGACTGATAGATCTCAATTACTTTCTTTCTCATTTGTTCCTGAATTTCTTTGGATCTCGGCATGATGTCTAGCTTTTGAGGATCTTTTGGTCTACTTCACTTTGTCAGGCAGGTCCTATTTAAGTGATTTCTTGATTGAGAACAGGTGTGGCAGTAATCAGGCCTGGGTGTGGCTAGAGAAATTGAACTCAGGTGTGATAAACCACAGTTAAGTTATGTTTTAACAGGGGGGGGCAAACACTTTTTCACACAGGGCCATGTAGGTTTGGATTTTTTTTCTCCCTTAATAATAAAATCCTTACCTAACCCCATTTAAAAACTGCATTTTGTGTTTACTTGTGTTGTCTTTGACTAATATTTAAATTTGTTTGATGATCTGAAACATTTAAGTGTGACAAACATGCAAAAAAATAAGAAATCAGGAAGGGGGCAAACACTTTTTCACACCACTGTATATCTTCTGACATTTTACAGTTTCCTGGGGGAGACCGGAAAAGTCCCACAAGATTGTCTTGAGGCAGTAAAGGTCGATGCAGCTGCTTGTTGTCACGGTTGTTGTTTACCCTGATTAAAGAAGGACATTTCTATTACTAACAGTCTGAACACAATGCTTAACTGAATAGTTGTTTTTACTATTCAGTCCTGCTTTCTCCTTTGTCATCTTGGTACAGGTTTTATGTCCTTTAAGTCCTCTAGATGAAGTACTTCAAGATTTTTAAGTGTTAACCTCACAAACCCAGTTAAAAAGAAAACAAAATGCTAAAGTCATTGCAAAAACGACTATTTAAATGTTTAAACCAAACAAAAGAGAATTACTGTTATTTACAGGGATCGTTCATCTGAAGTCCACCAGACCAAGTGAGCACTCCTAGAATGACGTCGCTAATTTCCCAATCCATCCATCACCTGACATAAAGGCTGTGTAGCACGTCTAAATATTACCACCACCGATAAATGGTTCAACATATTTTCTTCTCATTTATGTCGCCGCGTCTCTCACTCTGTAAATGACAGCGTGACTCCTTGTCGAGTTAACGTTTTGCTAATAAAGACAGTGAAGGTAGACCACTGAACCTCCATGAAAATAAAACAAATCTGACAAACATTGCATTTATTTTGTTTAGTACTGAAGAAGAAAAAAAATACATTGAATTTGATTCCCCTTGCCATCGCCAACAGACTGTTTGGACATATTTGTTGTCCCTGCCAGACAGCTGGACTGACATTTTCTGAGTGATGCATGCAACACCCAACATGTAAACATACACAAGCCACCAAGCAAACAAACAAATGTGCAAACACACACACACACATTTAGAACACAACACCCCCTATTAGGGGTAGTGACACCATATCATCTATTAGTGTTTAGCATAATGTACAATACGTGGCACTATTGTGTGGGTTAGACCTTTGAGAATAAAAAGGCACTTGCTAGGCTGGGCTCAGTGATGGACTGGTAATCTGGCATACTGGGCATTTTCCCGGTGGGCCGACGCACCTTGGAAGCACCTTGGGGCCGATATAAAAAAATAAATAAAAATTGTCCAACAACCGGCCCTTACTAGCCCATAAAGTAGGGACAGCGGCCCATTGGTTCATTTTCTATACTGACACTGGGCTGGCCCAATCACATCACTTTCTGGCCCATAAAGCAGGGACAGCGGCCCATTGGTTCATTTTCTACACTGACACTGGGCTGGCTCAATCACATCTCTTACTAGGCCCCAACCCTCCCCCTCTGTCCTCTTTGTCAAATGCTGTGGCTCAGAGTCAAAAGTGCAGAGAAGTTGCGGGCCAAAAAAGTGACCTACTGTAGGTCCCCACTATATGTGGGGTAGCTCTCCACCTACAGTAAGTTCAAATTGTTTGGTGCTGCTGTCCATTGAGCATGCACCTTAATGTGGTCGACCCATGAACTGTAGGTCACACTCCCCAAACAAACAAGCACACCCTTGATTTAATTGCCCTATCGCATACAAAGATCTAACTATTACTCCTCTCTGAACATTAAAGGAGCCATATTATGCTCCTTTTCAACAAGTTAATATAGGTCTCTGAGGTCCCCAAAACATGTCTTTGAAGTATTTTACTGAAAATACCACCATGATTATTCATTCTAGCCATTCTAACCTGTGTCTCTATTCTTCCAGGCTCTGACAGGTTGATTCAGTGTGCGTGTGCCACACGTGTTTCTCCCCCTTCTGTATAAAGAAGATAAACATTCACTATTTCCACCTTATCAGTCCACCCAAATCGGTTTCTGAACAAATTTGATGCGAGAAATAGGCAATGCAGTTGCTGAATTCTCACTCATACACTCATACACAGTTTGTTCCGACTTTACCTGCGGTGTCCGGAGCACCGCGATGTTGCACCGGGTGGAGTTACTCAGATGGGGGGCGGTTCTAATTCTAATGTGTCACATGTGACGTAGGTTGTGACATGTCCCCTTTAATCAATAACAAAAAGATGATCTATTAACTGTGTAAACCTTATGCATTATTCATCATCAATATTTGGATACTTGAAGTCTGTATGAACTGAATAGTTAGTATCAAATGAAATAAGGTAGAACAGCTCCATGCATTAATTGAATAAACAACGATTTGCTCATTACCAGTATGGTATGGTTTAAATTCTAGTGCAGCTTTTTGAACATCTTTGTCAGGGAATTCCAACAATTCCAGTCCTGAATGTATAATCATGTTAAAGGTACACTGAGTAACTTTTATTTAACGCATATTTAAGGGGACTGCAAGGATGGTGTACTGGTGGGTGGTGTTCGACCGATTGTGGTGGGCCATCTGGGCCAAAAATGCTAGGGTTTGTCCCAGTCCAGCCCTGGGTGGGCTGGTTGCAGACAGGCTCATGTTATATTTAAGTGCTGTGCTGACAGCCTCACTAATTACGGACCTTTCCTTTGGTGCTCGTGGCGTATAAGAAAAATTAGAAAAAAAACCTTCAGTAGCTCACAGCAGACACAAAGTCCCAAGGTTAGAGCTATCACATTTACCAATAATAATGAGATGTTCAAAACACATTGGTGGGAGGACTATAATGTATTCTCAGGGCTTTGAATTTGCTGTGCTTAACTTGATGTTTAGGGATGAGGCCTAACCTGAATATGTTATTTTCCACAGACGATAGTCACTCTACACTCTGTTTAGAGCCCTGTAATGAGTGTTCTGACAAGACACTAAGACATTGTTATGGATGGACAGCATTATTATCAATATTGCGACATTGAGATGATGACATAAACAACTTACTCATATAACTACTTTTACGATGTCCTAAACATACTGTACTAGAACAGCTTAGGAGCCCGTCACCGCCCAATCACATTGTAGACCCCTTGTTGAAAGACAATCAGCAGCATCTGAGACGCCTTATGACTCTCTGACAGAAAGTCTGACATGTCAAGAAAAGTTGGAGTTTGTGGTTCTTTTTGTATGACGGCACCAACAGGCAAACGCACAGCCGTGAACAGAAGTCGTGGTAAACATAGGCCACACCTGAATGAATAAAATGTCTTCTCTTAAGATGTCATTTGTTTTTGTGATTGTGATTTGTGATTTTAAGCATGTTTTCTGTACAACACAGCTATGATCAAAAAGAAGTGATGTCTTGATCAAAAAGAAGCGATGTCTTTTCCTCTCATCTCATGTTGGGGTATTCCCATTTGAGCGATCCAAAGACGGCAGAGCTACTCACCCGAAGCTTCCTTCCAAACACGATGACTTTCCCACGCGTCTGCTCCTTCCTGAACCTCCACTCCACCAGGTTCTGTCCGTTCTCCCCCGGCAGGGTCATGTTGCGCCGTGCAACAGTTGGATTGGCGGCACCTAGCAGTGAGTAAAGATCAAAATGTGTAACTGCAGGAATTGTTTTGAGCCATTATGTGATTCTGCCCTTTTTCTAATATATTATTTTGCCTCTCAATCTTAATCTCCTGTACTCCACAGGCAATCAATACAATCGTCTGCAACCACAATACAAAACAGAGCAATTAGGGCATTTTAAGCTTCTACTAAAGTGGTACTAAAGTAGGACTGACTATTTGCGGCCTCATTTGACAGATGGGGTGAAGCCGAAATATCAATGGTGATTTGTGTTGGCAGTGGTGGATGGAAGTAGGAAACCCAAATACAGTAAAGTCAAAAGAAGAGGCTGACAGGGCTCGTTGTGAAATCGGAGTGAAACTGGGTTTGGATTTCTCTTGCTTTACACAGCTAGAGGAAGGGACGAAAATTATGAGCCAGTTGGCGTTTATTTCAAGGGCATGGTGGGGTCAGTTTGTAAGTAAAAAGTAACAAGTAACAAGTAAACTCAGAACAAAAGGGCAATTGCTACAATGCTATAATGGTTTGCCTTCACAATATGATCATGAATACGAAAATCTGAATATGCAAATTCCAAATCGAGTTCTTAAAATAACAAAACAAAAGGAAAACTGTGCTATCTATCTATCTATCTATCTATCTATCTATCTATCTATCTATCTATCTATCTATCTATCTATCTATCTATCTATCTATCTATATGTCTATCAAATCATGAATGAGACAACTCATCTCTTCAAAGCATTTCCGTCAATGTTTTACCTGCCAGTATGTGGGGCTCTGTTTGGTAGTGGGTGTCCATCCCATTGGCATAAATAACCCTCAGAGAGTGGTCATTGCCCACTTGGTAACTGTTTCGAAGCTGATCTGGAGGGGGGGAAGCAAATGAAAAAGAGGCAGAGAGAGGGAGCGTTAGCAAGAATTGAATCACAGCCATTTTTTTGAATACGACAAGAAAAAAATGCATCTTGAAATTAACAAGAAATATGTTTGATTTATCTTTTAGATAAATTGACTGGAATGGAATTGTGCGTATAAGATTATTCAACTGGCTTTGAAAAAAACAGTTGAATCTTACTTACGAAGAAATATTATCAAGTACATTTTTAACAGTTTTTCATAGATATATTGATTCATGTCACATGCTAATAGTAATCTTCTAAACCAGGGGTCTTCAGATTCAGCCCAATGACCCCTTGGTGGATAGAGAAACAGAGCAGGGACTAGACTTTTTTTTAAATAATATTTTGTGTGCATTTGAAGCCTGGTCAATGATAACATATTTATAATGCCTATTTATATCCTCAGTTATGATGCTTATGGTTCCTGTGTGTTTTTATTGTATTTATCCAGGTTTGACTATTATAAATACAGTAGTTTTTCATCTAGACCTGGTCTTAAATGGCCTGTGAACTGTGAAATCCACCTTTTCTCCGTTTTCACAAATCTGAAAAAGGGTTTTACATGCTGTTTAATATCATTATTCACCATTCACCAGAATATCACCATTAACCATGTCTTTTTATTGAAGTCCAGCCATGCACCAGTTAGTGAGGATTTTGAACATTACTTAAAATGTAAAATAATTTTTTTTTTAATGTTAAAATTACTGAAATTTAAAAGATGCCACTGTTCTAATGTTGGTTGGGGTTCACTCAATATTATATTTTAGTCTGAAATACATTAAAAAAATATATTTTAATAAATAAATAGAATTTGGCAGACCCCCTGCAGTACCTCTGCGGACCACCTAGGAGTCGTAGACCCCCGGTTGGAGGCCACTGTTCTGCTCTATAACTCTACATGGCCATCAGACAGCTAGGATAGGTACATTTCTACATTTATTCAAAGATATTAAAAGCTTCTAATCCATGAGTTTTTCCTTTGATTTGCCATTGATTGTTTCTGGGGAAAAAGGCTCCATTGCAACAGGAGATGCGTACATACTGGCAATCCAATGGTTACGTGACGCATGTAAAAACAAATCTTGCTGGCTTCAATGAGACAAGCATGCAGCCCTGGCTTGAACCCAGCTAATGGAGCGCAAAGCAGGTATTAGCGACACATATTGATTTCAACAGTGATGGGTGTTTGCACTGTCAGAACGACTGGGCATTCTTTCTGAAGTGCGGACAAAGTATATTCTCATTAGCTGTATTTAAAAGGTTGAAATTTCACCTAACCAGTCCAAGCTGAACAATGTATGTGCGGTACATCCCCATTTCTATCTCTATGCACAAAGGTATTCTTCATGTGTGCTCCTTTACCGAGACGTTAGTCGAATGAATGAATGAATATGCAATCGCTGGAAACGATGGTTACAGCAGACCACACATACACAGCATGCACACGCTGGGCGTGTGGGCAACCAATCCTTCTCTTAGTGGGCAGACAGTGTTGTCACATGTTACCCTGCTGATTAAAACACTCTCCCGTCTCAAATATTCTAGTTTAGGTGTCAAACATTGTATGTAAATGACTATTTATTCTGAACCTATTGAGTGGGCTTCAAAGATGGACTGGATTTGATTGATGCCTCTGATGAGAGGAAATGATAAGGTTTAAAAAATGTGAGTCTACCAAGATGGTGCGGCGCTTGATCATTGGAGAGGCAGCTGCAAATTACATCCGATGCAAAAGGGCTGGATGCAGGGCTGGCCAGAGAAATATCAGCGAATAGTGTTTGTTTAAATATAAGATTGGCCGACAATATAGGTCACGGTGAATGATAGAATGGAGAAGGACTGACAACCCGTCAGTACAACGTACGTAGTAAAACAGAAAGACCTGAATTTTTCTACAACTATATCCACCAAAAATGAATGAGGTGTAGCTTGCGGAACTAGTTCTGTCAGACAACTTGAAGGCGCCAACACGCTTCCATGCCTTTATGGCCCGGCCTATTAAATCAGCCAATCCCTCCTGCCCTACTGCTATTCTCGCTGTGTTGCTGCACTCCCTCCACCTCCCCTGCATCCACCTGTTGGGCTCTACTCTTGTATTCAGTGGGGGGATTCGAACTCATCACTCCTATAATTCTGGCTCATCAAGCATGCCTATGTTTGCTGTACACTTCACTGGGAGGGAAGAGCCCAGACGCCAACCTCAAACAATGCAAAATAAATAAAGATAACTTAAAAATAAATCTAAGAGTTTGTCTGTCAGAATTATTATTATGGGCTTTTTTCGAGGCATACTGGGATATTCTGCCCCCCCCCACCACCTCCCGTCCCCTGCGGCGTACCGAGAAGACAATATATAACAATAAATAATGGATGTGGATTGAGGGAGAAGGAGAGCTGTACTGGTGGGTGGCGCTGAATAACTCACCCGGGTTGCAATCGATACCGTTCTGCCGCAAGGGCGCAAACCTACACCGCTTCGCTGTCGTTCTTCTCGCGGAAGGCCCGTTAGCCGATGAAAAACCTTGCACCGACTGCGCTCGTTAGGTTTAACTTTAACGAGGGCACCAGTGCTAAACTGTCCGCTTTTTTCCTGCCTCTGTGTTACCATAGTGAAACTACTTGAGTGGGGAGGTGTGGTGACCTGGTCAGCCTCCCTAGAACATAGGAAGGCATAAAGCAATACATTAAAACTGGTCAACTGCTCTTTCATTTTTAAAACAATAACAATCATTTGATGGCGAAACCTCAAACTAAATATATATAAATCCCTCTCTGTGGCCGAGGGGAATCCGTTTTTAAACTGCTGATTACATCCTTACTGAGAATAGTTCCGTTTTTCAATAAAAGTTAAAGCAGCATTATGTAACTGTTGGTATTTGGCAGTTTGACCATTTCTGTGCAATTGCACTTTTCACCGCTGTCGTAAAACTAGCCCAGATTTTTTATTCCCGGTCCAAGAATTTATTTTACCGGACAAATTCAAATGTCTATGTTACAAACGCAAATGTAATGTACACCTAGGTTATAGCGCCCCATACATGGACCTCGCCGGGAAGTGCCGGGCAGCTCTGGGACCCAGAGCCGTGGACGCTGCGTGCTCTCTCCATGCGGGGAGCGATGGGGCTCCGTGCTACTGCTGCGACTGTCTACCGGGGCAGCATGCAGCAGGGCGAAACAAACCCCATGGTGCAATGAAAGTGAGGCTGAGGTGGGATCCTGGTGTGCCAGGTGGACCACGGCGTCGGCGAGGTAGAGCGACTACGCAGAGCGGAGTGTCCCCGTGCTTCTTTTTTTGTTTTGGAGGAAAATAAAATAGAAGAATAAAAACATGTTCTCAATGTGTTATGGAGAGGAACGGGGCAGAGAGACGAGCAGTGGGCGCAAATTACACATGGAGATTAGGCATGAAGAGGGAGACGGGTCCCGATCTAGACCCTAAGGTCTGGAGCCTTCCTCCTCTCCTCTCTCGTCCCGTGATAATGATCTGAAAGAGGTGCCATTCTCCATATTACAAGTCAGTGTACCATCAAAATGATTGTGAAGCTGTTATTTTAAGGTAAAAAAGTATTTTTAGATTTCTTTAGAAATAGGTGGTGATACAGAAGTTATAAACTACTTGGTCCCATTTTTTTTTCACAACAAACGATGATGTATTTATAAAATATTTATGGGGCTTCAGGAAGGCACTGGTCTCGTGGGGAGAGGTTGACCATAAGTGCAGCGTTGACCGCTTGGACCTGTGACATAACAGCTGTATATTAAAAATATTATTTACATGAGAGTAAAACATTATATTCAATATCCAATACTCCCTCCCAGATTGGCGTATTATGTATTTATCTTGTGTGCGCGTGTGCGTTTGTGTGTTTACTGTACTATTCATCAAACTATTGATTGCACAGCTTTTCTATTCATGGCCTCCTCAATAATTAAAGCGGTAGCAAGGAGACAGATAACCGCTTGAAGATAACACATACTCACACACACACATACACATGTTAAAACACGCTAACAGTCATCCTTTCTAATATAGTAGCTAAGAACTAGTGAGGCTTAGAGCGGGCTATATCTAATCGTTAATATTGAGCTCCTTAAGCGCGATGACTAATTATTTATAAAGGTGAGTAACCAATAGAGAACTGTATGATGTCCCTGTAGGTGACTCGTAAAAACTCTAAGTACGGGATGAATATGAAAGTGTCATCTGTGGACGGCCACCCGCAACCGCGTGACCAGGGTTAAACTGCACCGCTCTCATTTCAACCGCCAAGCGAGAGCGATGGATCAATCTCCAAGTGTTACATGTTTCATGCCAAGTGAAGAGGAACTGTACATTGACAGGACAGACCGGGAGAGCAGAGCTGATCTGGGCAGTGAAGTACAATTTACTGTCACGACAATGATCTGTTTATCTAGTCAAAATTGTTAAGTATTAAATCAGACCTACAGCTAATTTATGGTAAATGGGCTGCATTTATATAGCGCTTTTCTAGTCATATGACTCAAAGTGCTTTTCAGTGCATACCTCACATTCACACACACATTCATACATATATCGATGGCGGTGGAAGCCGCTCAAGGCGCACACCAGCTCATCGAGAGCAGTTAGGGATGTCGTGCTCAAGGACACTTCAGCACGCTACCAGGAGCAGCTGGGGATCGAACCTGCAATATTCTGTCTGTCTGTCTGTCCAACAATGCACCAATCCTTACGAAGACAAATTCGTTGTATATGAAAATCGACTTGGCCAAATAAAGACATTTTGACACACACACATATGGGGGGTG
Organism: Cyttopsis rosea; assembly: GCA_900302355.1. Lineage (NCBI taxonomy): Eukaryota > Metazoa > Chordata > Actinopteri > Zeiformes > Parazenidae > Cyttopsis > Cyttopsis rosea. The sequence continues at coordinate 9,639 of OMKR01095963.1, forward strand.
TGTGTGTGGAACAGCTAATGCTGCATTCCATTGAGGTCGGAACTCGGAAAGATCCAACCTTGTACCAAGGAACGACCATTTAAATTGGAATTTCAGAGCTGATCGCTCACACCCGAATTTACCAAGATAACAGACTGACGTCATGGCAACACGTTATCTACACGTTCCCTTTGTATATATTTTTATAAAAAAATGTGTCTTCTGTCATTTTGAACTACTAGTTACGTTAACATGGGGACTACCGACTGGAATTACAGATTTCCGAGTTTCCATGGAACGCATCATCACTTCCTGCAAAACTATAGATACTGCTGAATAGACGTTAAATGATAATTTAACCAGCCACTATGGAACAGGGTTGGCTTGTGCAATCATTTGGCATGACTCAAACGACAAATTTATACTGTAGTATCTGACATAGTCCAGACACACACACACAAAACCGGGCATGGTGCGGGCTGTGTCTGTGCCTCACCCTGTACTAGAGTGTAGAAGGAATCGATGGAGGACAGGTTGGTGGTTATTGACACGTCCTCGTCTCGGCCTGAGGTCTCGATGTCCACAGCAACGGCCCCCGAGGACATGTCTCCATGCAGGTTGGTCACCACACCCGTGGGGAAGGTCACGTTAGTCAGACGGCCCTCGCTGTCATAGCTACACATGGAGGGATTCGGAACAAACGGACAGATGATTGGTAGATGTCTTCTTCAATGACATTCGAGCACTTTGACACAGAAAGAGAAATGTTGTTGTGACCACTGCCTTGTTGTATCATTGCCGGGTTTGGGAGTCGGACACAGCGGCGCGTTCGTACGAAAATACTTGATTTAGTTGTTGATGTTCCAATTTGCTCTTCAGCCTTCTTGTTAATGTGTTAACAAAAAAGTCAAATTACTTCCCAAAACAAAAACATTTATATCTCGATCAGAAATCAGAAATAAGTCAGTGCAGTGTAGCTGAGTTGAAAATATCTTTGATATGGAAGCACTGAAGCGTGAACTCACGCACACACACATTTAAACCGCCAAATCGCAAACAGGGACACAGGGATGTTACTGACTCGTAGAAGGTTGTCCAGCCAATCTGGATGCTCTTTGTTGCCAAAAGGCCGCTGTTTCCGTGATAGCTGAACAGCACCAGCTCCTGTCCCTGGGCCGTCAGCGTCTTCAGCCCTCCATTGGTCCCGATGGTCAGCCAGATGACCTAAACACACACATACACACACATTTGGTCAACGTGTTATAGTTCCAGGACTAGAAGGTGAAAATAATTTGCAGAGGAACGATGGTGATCCTTTATGGTCTCAATTGATGACCCCAAAATGAAGAGTATAATATTTACCCTTTTGATTAAATGCAATTTGATCGTTAGATTTTTTTTATTTTAATGTAATTTTATATATCTTTTCTTACTCTGTTTTGATTTTAATTATTGAAATTCTTGTATTATTGTACTTTGTAAAATGCATTTTGCTTGTTTGCTTTGCTTATATTGGTACGATTTGATGGCCTTCTTTTAATGTAAAGTTAATGTAATGCACATGTCATGTATGAAAGGTGCTATACAAATAAAGGTTATTATTATTATTATTATTATAATTATTATTATAACATCTGGGTATCGAGTACGATTTTATAGCTGATGCCTACTCGGCCAGAATTTGTACACAGATATGCTTTTTGTTGAGTCTCTTGTGTAGAGGTTATTGAGGACAAAAAATGGTAATTACTCTTGATAAAAATGAATAATAATATGAATAATAACCACTTTATTTATTACTGACTTTTTATTCAATCCTTCACAAGTGAGTAGAGCGTGTTTGACAGTGGGAAACCAGAGCTCTGTGAAGTGACGCGACGTTGGCCCGCCATCTTACCTGGTTGTCGGGGGTAACCACACGCACCGGCATCCTGTTAGTGTCTCTGCGGATGCGCAGTGTGTTCCCACTGCTGTCAGTTACGGCGGTTACATCTTCTTCATTGCTGGGTGTGATAAGAGAGAATTAATATCAGAACCAGAAAAGGTTTGAGTCGTTCAAAACCTGAATTATTATCCTATGGAACCCGACAGAATCAACGCTGTATATTGCGCTGATATACAGCAGCCTAGTCACATGTGCACACTCATCTCTGCAACCAACCTGTAGCTGAAGTTGTATTTGTAGTCCCCTGTGACCAGGGACATGGTGAACTGGTGGGTTCCGTTGGCGTCAAACACGTAGAGCTCCTGAGAGGCCGGTGAAGCCACTTCATAGGAGCTGGGACCCGAGGCCAGCGAGCCTTAAGTCACAGAGAGAGAGAAAGGGAGGGAGAGAGAGAGAGAGAGATAGAGAGAGAGAGAGAGAGAGAGAGAGAGAGAGAGAGAGAGAGAGAGATGAATGTATGTATATGCACACAGACACAAAGGAGACAGACAGAGAGGTAGAGTTGTATTTTTTTGTTTAAAAAAAACCCTTCTCCCATGGTGTGAACAGGAACAAGGATAATGAGATATGGAGCGAATCGTCCAGGGAGCGAAGAGAGATGGAGAAAAGTGAGGAGGTAACGCCAGGAGTAGTAGGAGGTAGGGTTAGCCGATGGATGTGTGATATACTCTGAGTGCATAATGTGGATAACTCCCCTGCAGTTGCAGCTTTGTTTATTTATTGATCCCTGCATTATGTTTTCATTTGTGTGGGATGTACTGTCACTTATCTGAATATACTGGTCAACCGAACAACTGTTTATTCCCTGGGCGACGGCCCCTGCAAAGCTCAAAGGAGTACGTCTGTATGTATGTTTGCTGTGTACTGTTAATTTTTGTTTTCTAGGCTTATTGTCAGTATTCTGTTTGACTACCGTATTTTCCGCACTATAGGGCGCACTGGATTATAAGGCGCACTGTCAATGAATGGTCTATTTTCGATCTTTTTTCATATATAAAGCGCACCGGACTATAAGGCGCATTAAGCGAAACAAAACAGTCAAATAAGTCAGTCAGTCAAACTTAATTAAACGTGTTCACAATAACTCTCAACATTGTTCAAACGTTAATGAGCGTATTCACAATAACTCTCAAAATTGTTCAGTTATCACACGTAAAATACAACACAATACACTCCCTTTTTCAGTTCATTCCTCGTCCACAAATCCCTCAAATTCTTCATCTTCAGTGTCCGAGTTTAACAGTACGGCGATTACGGCATCCAGCCCGGATCCCTCTCGTCATTATCCGAGTCGGTGTCGTCGCCGTTACCTGGCGGTTCAGTGATGATTCCGGCCTTCGTGAAAGCTCGGACCACGGTCGAGAAAGATAC
>OMKR01095965.1:0-13046 GCA_900302355.1 Cyttopsis rosea
GGTGGGGGGGGTTCATCATTGATCGTAACGTCACTCACGGCTTGGTACCCGTCAGAACCGCATGGAGGAGAGCAAGGCGCTGTTCAAGACCATCATCACCTACCCCTGGTTCCAGCGCTCCTCCGTCATCCTCTTCCTCAACAAGACCGACCTCCTGCAGGAGAAGATCATGCACTCCCACCTCGCCAGCTACTTCCCCGACTTCACAGGTTGGCTTGAGGGTCGTGTTTTGGATACGGCGCGTGGCTGGAAACCCTCAGCAAAATATGTTCCTTCTGACTCACAGGATACCACTGTCCAGCCTGTGACACATAGCGGTGCCGTCTATGAAATCCTTTGGCCGTTATTATAGATTTGGATTTGGAAGACATGGATTCCTTCTCGAGTCGATTGTTATATTTTCTATATTTGGGTCCACCTGATGGTGGACAAGAACATTTCTTCCATCAACTACTTCGATAACAAAGCATTGGGCCAACGCTCTTCAAGGGGTTTTACTGCTTCCATTTCTTATTCTATAATTCAACTGACTTAGATTCAAATGGGCTCTTGGCCCTAAGGAAACTATAAAATGTTCAACTTATTAGTGGATAAAAGGTTGACAAGAGATACTTTTAATCCGGCGCACTAAATGCGACACTAGCGTACTACTTGGTGAATGAATATCAACATATGAATATTACTGTGAAACCGCAGGACCGCAGCAGGACATCAAAGCGGCCCAGGAGTTCATCCTGAAGATGTACCAGGAGCAGAACCCCGACAAGGAGAAGACGGTCTACCCGCACTTCACCTGCGCCACCGACACCGAGAACATCCGCTTCGTGTTCGTGGCCGTCAAGGACACCATCCTCCGACACAACCTGAAGGAGTTCAACCTGGTCTGAGAGCATGAAGTCCAAACGCAGGAACAAAACATATTTACAGTTGGATACAGGGTTTTTTTTAGTGTAAAGAACTACATAGTCATACACAAAATGCAGATTGTGTTCAGGGTGGATCTCTCCGTACATTTGTACCGAGTAGACTCAAGAACTGAAGGAAGCACTTCCGAGCACATAACTCAAGGAAATGACTCAATCCAGGTAGAAAATGGTACATATTTACTGTATCATAGATCTGTGTGAATTACATATTTATTCAAATAAAAATGAAAAGGTATACAAATATACATATATAAGAGAATCTTTTGAGTTCTCAAACCGATATTGAAGAAAGCTTTACCCTGTACAACACAGCTAGAAAGTGATGGGAAAACACAGTATCTTTAAATGTTTACTCCACATTGTGTAGAAGATGGTACTTGTACTATAAAGTACTATGCAGCAAGCCACTCAAGTGCCTTGTTTAACGCGGATACCACTCAATTTCTTATTCAGGTGTAAATAAAACCTGCAGCAGTTTTTTTTACTGAAAAAAAAAAAGAACCTCCAGTAACTTGCACTTTGTATTTAATTTTTAGGTGTGAATGTTGTGTGTTTTCCTTTTTTTTGTCTTTAGAAATGTTAAATATATTTATCCTAGTTTTTAAAACCACAATTATTGTTGTTTAATTAAAATTTTGTTGAAATTTGTCACGCGTTTATTACATCTTCAACAGTCGGTTGGAATCGAAAAAAAAAGTCAAAGCTTCTTCAACAAACCTGAAATCTACACATTTAAGACATTTTATTAAAAGAAAATAAAGCCAAAAATAATCCAAGTAACAATACATGCTGATACGAAATATTTAATTACATTAATAGCGTTACACCCAAAACCAATCCAAACCTTTGAAATTAGGGTACATAGCAGCCGAGGAAGATAATAATTGCATTATTTAATTTAAATAGTCTAGACTTTTTTTTTCTTCTACATAGCATCTTATAGATCATTCATATATATTTGTGGTATAAAAACATAAAAATCACAAAATTACAATATGCAATTCTGTTATAGATATGTACACAAATGGGATTATCTCGGATCAATGTACAGCGGCTTGAGGAGTAAAATATAAAAAATAGCATGCCTCTAAAATGTACTAAAACATTAGTAAGTTTTTCCCTTTTCGTTAATCCAGCAGAATGAAGTGCATAAAACGCATTAAAGGAGTTTGGAGTCACTCTCTGTGTAAACGCAGGAGCCACCGCACACAGGATCCAAAACAAAACAGAAACTGAATTAGATCTGATGAGCATGCCGTAGCAAACACTGCATTCTTCACCCAAGCAAAGCAGGACCTTTTCTTTTTACCTGTTCTTTTAACAGAGATGGAATATACGTTTTTGAATGGCAAGATTTTAATAAAATAACAATTGTGTGTTTGAATCACAGATGGCGCACATCGATTGGTGCGGTTTTGGGCGTGGTACTGGTAGAGAAATTGCATAAGAACAACAGCTAATATAAAAGAAAGACTGACAAAACACACTATGCACTCCTACAACATGCAAATAGACTAATCTCTCTCACTCTTTCACTCTCTCACTCTCACCAACAATCAGCGTTAAACAGGTTCTGATGGAAGTAAACAAATCTGTCATGCCTCAACGAACAAAGGCACTGACACAACATCATCTGTGTGTGTGTGTGTGTGTGTGTGTGTGTTTTCATCGTTCCTCAGAATTGGTTGGCTTCCCCTCTCGATCAGTCAGTATTTGGGTAAACTGTCCCTCGCATCCTCCAGCTTGGTAAGAACCCACTGCGAAGAGAAGGCAAAAACATCAGCGACAACAATGCATCCATATCCAACCTGGTGACACAAAATGGCAGTAAGTTATTATTAGAATCACAAGTTCAAGGAGAAAAAGTATGAAATACAGATTTATCAATTAACATGAATATTCACTCATCATTCAATTTAGTATTTAACTTATTGTAATAATAATGTGTTCAGGCTTCTGATATCGCTGATAAACCATTTACCGTGGCTATCTCGGGTGTTTTGAAGTTTATGATCTTCCCAAACTCTTTGGCGTGGAAGACCGACTTGACTCTCTCCTGAAAAACAAGAATAAAATAAATATCAATTTCTCTTAAATCAACAAATCAACTGCAGAGCCCACAAAAAAAAACAAGTCTTAAAAGTCAAAAGAAGAAGAGCACGATGTGGTGGCAGGTTCTGAAATGAAATCTTCACACAATTTCACTTTGACATTGATCAACTCTGGATATGCAAAGTTTTCAGCTGCAAACGGGACAAGAAGTGAGACGTGAATCCCAAAAGTGAAGAACTTCATTCATCATATTTCTGTCCTTGTCCCAAAGGATTATTAAGATGATTTCACATTGGGGATAGTTTAAAGATAAAACACTTAATTAGTCGAGAGGGCAAATTCAGGACGTAAAGTTAAAAGGTTAATGTTTAGTAAAGTTGATGCTTATATGACTCATTTTTAACATTCCACTCTCGAAGATGACATTTTGATTTGGTGTTTGAAATATGGATGAGTGTATTGAAATTAAATTCCAAATTAGGATTGAAGTTGAGATCGGACGTTGCACCTTGGCTTCGATGCGAAGCCGCCGATCCTCGACGATCATGGGCTCCTTGGTGAACTCGTCGAACAGATACTGCCACTCGCAGGTCAGCTGGCCGAACGTCCCTTTGGTCACAAAGAAAATGCCCCTGGAGATAAGGAAAAGCAGAAGGAAAGAAGGTTATAATCTCTGCGGTGTGTACTCGCGAGTGAGGCCAAATGTCTGTTCTGTTAAAATAAATCTGTTTGCTTGGGCGTGTACGCAACACATTTGAGCAAGGCAGGGAAAACCTCGTAGACTGAACAGGAAAGCTTTGGTGTGCTGCGATGCTTTCAGGTGTGAATATGTCCCAACTGTATGACTGGAGCAGGGAAATACCGAAAAACACCATCCCCACTCTGTTCTGCGTGGACTTAAATAATGCATTGATATTGTTCTAACTTTAAAAGGCAACATTGCTCACTATGACATTTCAACTATTTCATACTTTTTAACCTAAAATATCCAATTCATGTAACATAATGTAGAATCAGTGTCTATAATAATGACAAATTAAAATTCAGCAAATATCTATAGATACCCGACTATAGATTTTAGCTGTAATACCAATACTAATACTGCACACACCTGAAGAAAAGTCTTCTTCCAGTTTAAACAAGTTGAGAAGAAATGTTCTGGTTCTTTTAACTGAATGAGATAAGAGCCGCTAGCCCAAAAAACACTGATCAATGGACATAAAAGCCACACTCTCACCTTTTGGTAATCATGAGGAAGTCGGACTCATTGACCTTGGCGTGAGCAAAGTATCTATACTTGGCGAAACGTCCATTTTCAATTTTCTGCAAGAAGTGAGAAAAGATAAATGATTTAAAACCCACTGGAATCAACAAATAACCCCAACATCAACAGTATTTCTGAATTTGCTCGATACGTCCAAAGCACGGCAGCCTGTGCTCCTGGGATTGGATCTAAAAATAAGACGTTTGCTTCCTCACACCTACAAGTAGTAGCAGAAAATACAGACATGACACATAAACCTGAGATAATATTTCCCATTTAAATAAAAAAAAGAAAACAAAATTATTTCTAATTAATTAAAAAGAATGAATGAAATGAATGAAAGACAATGAATGAGAAATGATTCTAGAATGAAAATGTTTATTGACAACAACAGGACAGTGATGAATGGGTGGCAGTGAACGACAGAATGAAAAGAATGAGGATGAGGTCACAAAAAGAAAAGATCCCACCTGAGGAGACAGTCCAATAACAAACAGAAATATAAACAAATAAACAAAAACAAAGATAAAACAAATAAACAGGTTTTATTACACGGCTCTGTGGAATACTAATTTGTTTGGTTGGAGGTTTAGACCAAGGGGATGTCGTTGATTTTTTAATGAAATGTGGGTCTGTGAAGCCCTTTGAGACTGTATTGTGATTAAGGGCTATACAAATAAACTTGATTTGATTTGATTAATTTCTGATTGGTCAATAGCGGCAATCAGCGGTCAGTTATTTCTGAATAACAACCGCTGTCTGTTAATAATGACCGTTGTTACGGGCAACCACTTCTGCGCTTGGATTCACATCCTTTGTTTCACACTGCGTTGCTACGTTGTTGTGGAATGATTTTCTAAAAGTGGAAGCTCTTAAACTAGTAGTTATAAAATAATTTCAAATCAATATTCTGTCTCAATGTATTCATTCATCTAGTAAGTAGCCGTGTAATAAGCGAACCCCCTTCAGAGTGATACGAGACCTGATACAAGTCCCGATCACCCTGTTGGGGGATATTTTGCGATAATGAGCGGCTGGCTGTACATTATCCCTAACTTGAAAACCAAATGAATGGCATCACTCTGCTAATATAGACACACAAACACAAATGTACACTACACAATCTTTTAACAATTAAACTATAAATATGCTCAAAAACTACTCCATTTCTGGGATGAAACACAATATCACCACTGAGAGCCTTTCTCGAGTTTGCCCAAATGCCTCATGGGAGTACTTGCGACTGACTGACACCGGGCAGAACACAGACGCCTACACACAGGACTGAGACAGACAGAGGCTCAAGGCAAGCGGCAGCACTTAGCATTTCCCTTCTAGCTGCATTAATCCTCACACTCCTCATCCTCCATGCCAGTCCTACTCCATTCACTGTAGGCCAATCTCCACTGGGGACATGAAAGAGACAAGACAGAACCAAGGTCAGAGTAAAGAGGAATAAAGTCTCTATGCTGTGTTGTTCTATTCTAGCCGTATTCAATCAAGTGAAGTTTGTGAGTGGTGTGTTGATATTTTTCATTTTACTTAAGTATGAGCTTGCTTGAAGCTACTTGTATGTTTAACTGAACATACAGTTAAACAGTTAAAGGAGTTGGGCATTTGAATTCCTGCAGCAGAGCATTACAGAAATGTGCAAGGGACTGATCTATTCCATTGCTGTGCTAAGACCTGGCACTTTTATTTAAGGGAAGGAATCCACACTGCACGCTCATTTTATATTGGCTGTCTGGTGGGAAGAAGCGATTGAATTACTGATCACAACCAGAATGTGCCAGCATGTTACTACTGCTGGGTAGTAGTAGTACTAGTAGTAGTACTACTAGTACTAGTACTAGTCGTGGTACATTTTTAGGTTTATTGCATATTGCATAAACGCAGGACGTTTTGCACTCTTCTACTGTTGGTCAATACACTCCGAGGTAAATTTGTTTGTTTGCTTTAGAAGCAAACATCTATCCTATTATGATAATCAAGCGTTACATTGAAGACCATTCTTTAATTCTTCAATTTTAGATTTAATTGTCAACGAAAAATCAATTAGAAAAGTTTCAAAATTTGATATTATTCATTTCAGCAAAATGCGATTTACTCACGAAAATTCAGACTGAGACTGAATGCTGCCACCCAGTTACAAAGAAGACCAGTTTATGGACTAATATTAATATAATATTAACAATATTTTATATTATGGGTTATTTAACTGGTCTGAGTTGCTGTGCAGTAGAACATGAAACATAAACTGAGGTAGGAAGCTGCAAAGATGAAGTAACATCACATCAATTGGTTCCTCTCCCATTCTACGCTGATTACTGCGTGCCAGTGATGGTCAAGGATCGACATGGCGATGATGGTTTGATTTAATCTTTTCATCTCCCAGGCCTAAACACATCAGTAGATCACTGCTAAATTGTGTTATGTTGTTGTATTGTAAAGTGAATGTAATGTGATTGGTCAAGGGGACACTTTACTCCATCCATCACCACTGCAAAAGATAACTAACACACAATAAAAGTTCACAACTTCACAAGGGTTTGTAAACAATTCAACAACAATTATTGTACTCGACTACAAACAAACCTACAACAGCGATACAACACGCGTGTTCCACTCAACAACTAGGGTCTAGGTCTGCAGAGGAAACAATACCTCCATTACAGTGGTTCTGTTGACCAGAAGGATAATATTCAACAATATTCACATCTAGAATCACACTTATAACAGCACGAGAAGCAGCAACCACCAGCAGTGTTTCCCAGAAAGAGACTTTACTTGGGCGGGCCACCCCAGTATATAACGGCCGCCAAAGTATATTTGGCGAGTCGCCAAAGCTCCGAAACTGATATCACCGATACCAACGAAATGTAACGTAGTTGCGTTGTTGACGCTCAAAAAAGATAGCAAAAGAAAGAAAATGTCAGCTGTTTGGAGGTACTTCAAGGTAAACGAAGAAGATAGAAATACAACAGAATGCAAGCTCTGCTCAGCTAAGACAATATTACAAAGTTGTGCAGACTGCGTATCTATCGCTGCCACTACAGCTGTCAGTCTGAAAATAAATGGTATCGGTGGGCAACCCTATAGAGAATGTGAGGTTTGATGGTTGCTATGGACTCCAGTTGCCATTTTGGATGCACTTCCATTCACTTGCATAGAGAACTAGCTAAAATATATGAAATGTACAAAAATGGGAGAAAGGAAGGGAGAAAAAGAAGGGTCGAGGTTTCACACAAGGTGGTTGCAAGATTTTCTGTGGCAGTGTTTCACCTAACTAGAATTCCAAGCCATCTTTTAACTCAAAAGTTTGCTGACCAACATTCACAGTCAATGCAAGTTTTCCTCCCAATATGTCGGCTCGCTCCAGCAATGTATCGTCAGCTTCACGTTCTCTATAGGCGACCGATTTTAGAATTTTTTATTGTTCTTTTTTTATCCGTCTGGGAAAATGACGCCATCTGCGATCAATTAATTAGTGGACTCGTTCTCTGATATTACGTTAGCAGACGCGGACACGGCTCTGTGGTTCAGGTGGATTAGAAAGCGCTCCAAGTTTGTATCAGGTCGAGAGACAGCAGGAAGTGATGCTGGAGCACTGATCAAAACAACCCAGAAAAGCAAAATATATAGTCCAAACATGTTTAGAACAAAAAAATGTTTTGATAAATGATTCATCCTTGCAGACCCACAACAAAGATCATTTATCAAAAACATTTTGAAGGGTATATATTTTTGTGGTTACGTGGGCAACTCTATCACTGCTGAGTGCTTATTTCCATCAGCCTGCAAGCGGTTTTCCACTTATTGGAACTAAAAATACAGCGATGGAGGTGAATGAATCACTAAATGCTGAGTTGAATCACCAAGTATTGAATCAATGAAAAAATGGAAACTCTGCAGTCCTAAAATAGCTAAGTGGTTTAGATGTAATGAGCATCACACAGAGTATAGAGAGAGATGATGTAAAGTGAAGGACAAGATATGAGAATGGAAGGCTAAAGGCGACACGATGTGAGGCAGACACACAGCAGCAGATCCAGGAAAAATTGAAATATTAGTATGAAGGCTTAAAATGAGAAATACTAGGAATCAGTATGGGAGAAAATCCTGATAGCAAGAGTTAAATAAAGTCTGAGTTTTTTCTTTTTGACACAAAGACATATGTTAAATGTCTTCAATGGAGAAAATGGATTATATATATCATCTAATGACTGAAAACATATGGTCTATGGAGAAGTAATGGATCGGCTCAGGACTGAATCGGTATTATAAAGATAACACGGCATCGGCCCATCTCTATTATAGAGCTAATGTAGAATTTAGTAACTAGTCTCACCTGGAGCATCTGGCTGCCTATTCCTTCCCTCTCCTTGTATGGACGAATGACGCCGTCTTCATGGATGAAGCGAGGGGGACGTAGAGACTCGATGTCCTGCGAAGTCTCAGCGGCCCTGATGAGCCCGACACACACACAAAAATCGCACGCCCAGAGTGTTTAGTGTGTGTCCTATAATGTACTTTCTCAACAGTTTACCGATATTAAAGCAATAACTAAATGTGTCATATGCATGTAGAGCGTACATACACACCTTTTGATCCCTTGGAAGGTGCTGCTGACCATGTCAATCAGGCCTCCTGTGGGTCGGGCCACAGCACCCACCAGACCCTTCCCCACTCCTTTAAAGAAGCCCGGCGCACCCTCCTTCTGGGCACCTACGGGAGAAACACATCACGGCTTCCAGTCAGGTTTCAAGCTGATGTTCAGATCTGTGACTACAGCTCCATCAGACTCCAGTATATATTGCCGCTATGTTTCCACCCAATGCACACAAAGATCCTGGATTTAGAATAGATGCAAGACTAAACTACCAATTGATGAAATGATAAATGCTTATGGCCTTTCAGTTTAGAGGAGCCTTTCATGGGTCTAAGAAACAGCAGCTATCCAAACAATATCTTGACAATATCTTATTTGATCAATCACTGATCAAAAAATAGACATGGACTTTTACCTTTTATGGGTTTGGTGACGATCCCCGTGATCCCGCTGACAAATCCCTGAAGAAGAAGAAGTCGATGTTTAGTTGCTCTGTTCATCTTGTAGCAAACCCAGTGACTGGAACTAGTTAGGAATTCATATTTCTACTACAAGGGTCAGTTGTATTCTTCACTACTGGTGCTAAACTTGTAGAGAACATTTATTTTAGAGAGATAACATTTGTCTTACATAATAAATCATTTAATATGTACAGTATGTGTGTATGCCAACATCACCATAGTTTTGTTCACTCCTAGTTCCTTCCTATTGATACTGATACCTCAGTATCGCTCTACAGCCCCGTGCGGCTCTGCGAGGTGGCTTACCGACACCAGTCCCTTTCCTCCCCTGGTCAGTCCGTCTTTAAACCCGGTGGGTTGTTTGTTCATGGCCTCGCGTCTCTTCTGCTGATAGTCCTCATCCATGGTGATGGCGGCTACGCCCTTCGCCATGGCGCCTGTGATCCTGGAGGCCGCACCAGCTAAACCACCTGGGTGGGAAACACATTTCATGCAACTCTTTTTCCTCATATCATGAGGGGCTGAGCAGTAGTGTGTGTCTTAAGGACATAATAAATAAAAAGCATTGTGGCATTGTGAAAAACAAAAATATTTTCCATAAAATACTTATTGGAGTTTACATCAGCAAGTGTATACACACCATGTATCGAAGTGGAATTTTGGTTTCCAGAAATCATGATAGTTATAATAATAGTTATAGTTAGTTTTGTACTTACCTACGGCTCCCCCGACCAGAGCTTTCACCCCAAGGGCCATGCCCTCAACAAACTCCTCAGGTCCCTGGATGGCTCCCTAGGAAACCCCAAATGTTTACAGTCACAGAAGAAGATGTAGATGTATAAAACAATGTCGATGTTAGCGGAGCATTACGTGGCTAATGCACACATTTAATATGCCTCAGGGAAATAAATAAATAAATAAAATAAACATTCAACATGTTTTTCTCAACAATAATGCTGCTGTGTGGTGCAATGGTGGAGTGATGGACACTTTGTCCACATATTTTCCTAAATCAATTATTAAGAGATTAGAAAGTGAGAGTAATTAACTTCAAATAACGGAAGGACAGTATTTACAGTCGCTTTTGGAAAGATTTCATGGGACTCATTCAGCAAATAAAACATTAGGTTGACTTGGTTAAAGAAGACCAAAGTGGATTTTCTGTGTTCGTAGAGAGAAACCGAAATTGTTCTCTGTTCTCACCTGATAGGGCTCGTAGAAGAAGGCCTCCACGCCCTCAGACAGTCCTCTGATCAGCCCAAAGGGGTTTCCCAGCACATCCAGACCCAGCACCAGCACATACATCTGCTTGATGGCCTTGAATATACATACATACTTGGTTAGTTTCTTGAAGAGATTTTCAAATCACAATCTTTTATGGGCCACTGCATTTTGTGATGACCGTTTATTTCTAATTTGGGTGTGTGTATGTGTGTGTCTGAACCCAGTGTCTGTGTTACCTGCTTGGAATAATGTCTGATGACCTCCCACTGGAGCTGCTGAGTGGTACAGAACTGGAAGGTCAACTCAAAGAAGGCCAGTCTGAAATAAACAACAGGATTAGGACTAACAATGTCAAATGTGATCAATTCAAAAAAATATGAATCTTTGTGTGTGTATCCGTACTTAAAGACGACGTCCTGCACATCAGTGAGCGTGGCTCCAATGCTCTTTAGCAACAAGTTAAGAGATTGGACGGGAATTAGCTCTGATTCTCTCTTCTCTTTCAGGCCGTCTTCCCCTCCCGTGCTCAGGGAAAAACTCAGGTGGAGCTGGAAACACAGTGACACGACTAAATACTGCTGCTACCGGCTTCCACTGCATCCACATAATGCATTTGTATCAAGATTTATATGTTTGTTTATAGCAGTTGATCTTGACCTACTTTTTATCGCACTACTATAATTGGGCGATGGTCCGTTCGCCCGTTTGTGTGTATGTTTTGCATCGCACACCATTCCTGACCGCCTCCAAACTTTGCCAAAGCACTGTTCAGGGGTCTGGCCTTTGCATTGGGTGGTTTTTAATTCATTTACATAAACACTCGATAGCAGTTTTAGTTTATGTCAGCATTACTAATTCACTAGTGCAGTGCCCGTTCAAAACATGCCCGTTCGGAACAAGATAATAAGGACAGAGGACCTTTCTTCCTTCCTGCCTTCTTCCCTCCCTTCCTTCCTCCCTCCCTCCCTTCATTCTTCTATCTTTCTCTCTTTCCTTCCTCCCACCTTTCATTCTTCTATCCTTATCTCCTTCCTTCCTTCCCTCCTTCCTCACTCGCCCCTTTTTTTGTCCTTCCTTCCTTCCTTCGCTCCTCCCTTTCTTCCTTCTTCTTTGTGACTGTGATTCCACCCGGATTCCACATTCATAGCAATGCTGACAAAAACGAGGAAGGAAGGAAGGAAGGAAGGAGGGAAGAAGGAAGGCAGGAAGGATAGAAGGAAAGGGAGGGAGGGACGAAGGAAGGAGGGAAAGAAGGAAGGGAGCAAGGAAGGATGTAAGTGAAGGAAGGAAGGAGGTAATGAAGGAGGGAAGAAGGCAGGAAGGGAGGAGGGAAGGAATGAAGGAAGGAAGGAGGGGAGGGAAGGAAGGGACGATAGAAGGAAAAAAGGAAGGAGGGAAGAATGCAGTAGGGAAGGAAGGAAGGAAGGAAGGAGGGAAGGAAGAAGAAGGGAGTAAGAAGGGAATGGAGCAAGGCTGGATGGAAAGACGAAGGACGGAGGGAGGAAGGACGAAGAAGGGAGTAAGGAAGGAATGGAGCATGGATTGATGGAAAGATGAAGGAAGGAAGAAGGAAGGGAGGGAGGCAGGAAGAGAGGAAGAAGGAAGAATGAAGGAAGGAATGAGGAAGGAAGGAAGGAGGGAAAAGGCAGGAAGGAAGAAGGAGAGAAGGAGGAAAGGAAAGGAGGGAGGAAGGGTCAACTTTAAAAAAATACTGTAAACGTTTCTGTTTGTCATCAACTTTCCTGAAATGACACACACACACACACACACACACACACACACACACACACACACACACGCCTATATTACCAACAGTGGACATCATCATTCTCCACTGACCAAGTGTAGACCTCTGTTTCTGGTCATCTTGAAAAAACAAAAATAGAATAGAAAATTTACTTTGAAGGAATTTTCCCATAATATTACTGCAAATGTGCTTTAAATAAAAAAAAAGAAATTGTCAAGAGGGGACTTGCATCCTTGAGCGCTGTCTACCTATCAAAGAGGGGCCCTCCATGTACTGCAGTGGAACTGACTGGACGCATTCTTTCACCTAAAGACTTTCTTTGTTTCTTTCAAAAATGGATCATTTCACTTTAATGTTTCAATATTTAAACATTTCTCTGTGACACAAATATTACAAAAATAATCATGGCCACTTTAATTGAGAATAAATAATGTTTCACCTGCAAATCAGAAGTAACCTGGCTGCATGCACCAATTTCAAGGACTGCAGTATTTGCAATAACATTTACTTTATCTAGGCTTCACTTATATAAAATATATTCTAAAAGTTACATTTTAAAGATTGATTTTCTCTGTGTTATAGTTGGTAATTTTATGACCTGTGTGGAATGGTGAAGTGTGCATTTTAAAGAGGACTCTACAATGTTAGGGCTGTTGGGGCGTCTTCAGGGCGTTCATTTTAAACTCATTCATGAATATAGCGAGGACAGATAAAAGATACTTATTTATTCTTTTTTTTATAAGAATAATTTGCTCCTCTGTCC
>OMKR01095967.1:0-14483 GCA_900302355.1 Cyttopsis rosea
ATACATCACATCACACATCACACCACGCCACATTTTTATATTTTGGAACTTCATCTCATTCTTCAAGTACTTCTGTTGTGTATTTTTTTTAATTAAATGAGTATATGAAGTTTTACCAGTATTCACAGTAATTCCAGTACTCCCAGTACTCCTAGTACTCCCATTATTCCCAGTACTCCCATTATTCCCAGTACTCCCAGTACTCCCAGTACTCCTAGTACTCCCAGTATTCCCAGTACTAAAACCAGTCCTGTGTTTCTGAACAGGGACAGCCTGGACCTGGAGGACTTCCAGGGGAGGTGGGCCGAGTGGGACCCCCGGTAAGTACTGGACCAGAGAGTAACTGAGGCTCACAGAGTGACTGGAGTAACTCAAGTACCTGAGTAACACAAGTAAATGAAGTAACTCAAGTAACTGAGTAACTCAAGTAACTGAGTAACTAAAGTAATGTTGAGTTGAACATTTTAACCTGAAAAGCTAAAGTGAAGACTTATCTTTATGTATAATTATTTTATGATACGTTCATATTTTTAGGATTCATCCATGTTGGGCAGAGGGACACAACATGGCAGGTGCAGGAAATGAGAGAGTATAGTTATTATATCTAGTTATTGTGTATAGTTATTATGTATAGTTATGTGGGGGCAGTGTGATTTGTGGGGGCAGCCACACCTGTCTTGGGTCTAGTAAATTGGACCCAGGAGCAGGAGTGGCTAAATCACCCCCCACACACCACAGTGTAGTTGTAATGTCTGTTTGTGCATCTAAGCAGCAGCAGCTTCTGCATTGACACTATATGAATTATAATAAAATATGAAATTAGAGACACTGTGGCTTCACATTCTAAATGATTATTCTCCAACATAAATCTAAAAGAGTCAAATCTTAGAAACGCATTTAGAAGAACTCTACACGAGGCTCGTGGGCCAAATGTGGCTGCGCAGAACCTAGAATTAGGCTTTTATGAAACAAAGTCTAATATTCCTAATAGTACTACCCATAATAGTACTAATAATACTATAGTAATATTACTAATACTAATAGTAAACATTCATACACCTTAAGTGGTTTGACATGTTTGGTGATTTGCTGCAGCTTCTCTTGGACGTAGTTTAATGATGATGAATGGGTTGGGGTTAGGGTTAGGGTTAGGGTTAGGGTTAGAAGAGGACGAGGACCCTGGTTCTGCTCCGAGGTTCTGACCCCGGTGGAGCCTCCTCTGACCAGCCTGTGTCTCATCCCCGCAGGGAGCCATGGGCGTCAGGGGACCGCAGGGACCTCGAGGACCGGCCGGACCCCGGGTGAGACCCCCGACCTCTGACTCCCCATTCTGTCGCTGAATGTGATGGAGATAATAAATAATAATAAATGTGTGGAGATGGAGTTCTCCTTCTACTTATTAACTGTTCTTCTCCTCTTTTCCACCAGGGGGCGTCTGGCATGCAAGGCAGCACTGACCTGGTCAGACGTTAATTTGCACAAATAATTAAATATTTCATTATTAATTCTTATATTATTTCATTAATTTGAAGAAACAAATCTGTTCTAACTTTCTGAATTGTTGCTGTTTAGTGTCCAAACTCCTGTCCACCGGGAACGTCTGGACATCCTGGACTCCCCGGCATGAAGGTCAGTCAGAATCCTCCCGTCAAAGAGAAAGAGAACAGGGCTGTGACCACTGACCAGTAGGTGGCGCTAGACCCAGAGGTTAAAGGTCAAAAGCAGACTTTTCTGAGACGTACGTGAGCAAACAGACCTGAGACAAGAAAAGAAGGAGAAGAAGACGCTTGGAAGGAGGAGTAGAACCCTGAGAGAAGTCCAGGGAGAAGTGAGGACATCTGGTGGCCAGGGGAGGAACTGCAGAGAGAGAGGGCGAGAGACTCCGTGGTCTGAACATGTTGGTCAGATGATGAAGCGTTCTGTCCTTCCACCTTCATCACTTCTTGTTCTTTCTGTCTGTTGCCTCCAGGGCCACAAAGGAGTGAAGGGAGACGCTGGTGAACCTGGAAAACAAGGCCACAAGGTGAGACGGTTCAGCCCAGGTGGTCCGGTCCAGGTTCAGTGCAGGTGAAAAGCCTGTAGATGGAGTCAGGGGATCGTTAGATTTGATGAGACAGGACTGTCGTCTGGAAGCAGTTTCCTAAAACACAGAGAAGCACCATGAACATTTTGGCCAAAAAGCAAAGAAAACGAGAAATGTAAGAATCTTTCTTAGTTTATGCAAACTGCACTACACTGCAAACATTTTATTGAATTGAAAAACAATTCCCATGATATGTCCCTCATATGGATCTAGGATAATAATATATAATATAATATAATATATCTTTGACTCTCCAAAAGCATCGTTCAGAAAAAAGAAAAAAATCTAAATTGAGATTTATTGGAAAACGTTCTGATTCAGAACCGTCAGAGAGGTTTGTCTCATTCTGCTTCTTCCTTCAGAACGTTTTTAATGAATCCTAAATATTCATTACTGAGCAGAACATTGTTAAAGCTTTTTAGAAGATATTCATTTAACTAAGAAACAAGTTTGATGTTAGTTTTCTTCATATCATGGTACTTTGAGTGAAATGTTTTGTAGCCAAAATATTTACTGGTGATATTAATGAACCGAACTGATCAGAATGATTCTAGCTGATTGATGATTTAATATGAATGAACTGACCTGAATTAAGCAGCTGATCAGTGATCGATCAGGTTCTCTGACACCTAGAACCCGGTTCCTTTCGAAGGATCCGGGTCCGGGTCTTCTGCCTCGATGGGATCTGGAGCCGTCTTGATGGTTTTCTTCGTGATGCTGCTGCTGCTGATCTTCTGGAACCTTGTGGTGTTTCAGGGCGAGGAAGGCGACCAGGGGAGTCCAGGAGAAGTCGGTTCCCAAGGACCAACGGTACAACGCTCGGCTCGGTTCTTACGGTTCCCGCTCGGTAACGTTTCTTCTTCCAGCAGCGGCGGTTCTTGGTAGTTTTGATGAAGATGATATTGTGCTTGTGGTTCCAGGGGCCGCAGGGGATCCGAGGAGCCACTGGGATGATGGGACCCAAGGGAGAGATGGTAATTGGGCCTTTACAACTCATCAGGAGCTTAAAGTCGGATTTGGTTTTGAGTAAAAGTGACTGAAAGTGAGTGTTCTCTGGCAGGGAGCCCGAGGACACGATGGAGAGCCAGGTCCTCAAGGTGTTGCCGGTGCCCTCGTAAGTTCCTCCCACAATGCATTTGATTCTTGATTTCCAATGAGTGTGACATAGATGTTAAATTGGCGTCCATGCGTCCTTCAGGGGGATCGTGGTCAACGCGGCGTGATGGGGGAGCGAGGACCCAAAGGAGAAGCGGTCAGTATCTCATATAACATATAACCTTCATTCTTCAAGTCTTCTGTGAGGTCGCTGTGGACTAGAAGGTCTTTTCTGTCCAACAGGGTCTTCAGGGTCCCCGAGGCATCACGGGTCTTCCGGGCCCCAAGGGGGAGGCTGTAAGTGTCCAAGCTCTTATAAGATAAGTTGTACTTTGTTTCTGTCAAAACCTCACTTCTGTTTGTCCCTTCAATGTGCAGGGGCTTCCGGGCGTGGACGGCCGGGAGGGAATTCCAGGAATGCCCGGCACAAAAGTAGATCATTTTCCAACCTTTAGTCATTAAAGTTTCTTTCCTGAGCCCATTTCACATTTTGTGAAACTGAGAAGGTTTTTTGTAACCTCTCCAACCTGTTTGTCTTCAGGGCTCCGTAGGGAAGGCCGGAGTGCCCGGCGAGGTCGGGCTTCAGGGACTTCCTGTGAGTTTGACATTCGACCCCAGCGATCCCACGCACCTGAATAAACCAGAAGAATAAACAGGAATATTCCAAACTACCTGCCTCATTACATTGACATGCCAGATGACTCCATATCATTTGTTAATTTTTCATGTTTTACAAGATTATTTAATGAAAAAATGTTGATCACGTTGCAGCACCGTTACATCCATCATGCTTCTAAACACCATGAAGCTTCTAGTTTTATTTTAATGGGTTTTACAGTTTCACTATTGATGGCATTATACAAAGCTGCTAAAAACGCTGCAAGGTTCCTCCTGGAAATGAGATATCAGCTCTTCCTGAGCCGTATTGATCCGATGAAAGCAGGTTTGAGGATCAATCGGTAAAGATTTACACGCTGACCTCGGCACAAGCTGAAATGTTTTTTCCTGGTGGAGGTAATTACCTGATGAAAGCGACCAGACTGATCAAATGATGGTCATTTGGGTTAAAACCTTCAAACAGTCGATCAAACCGCAGTTCTGTTCACTCAGAGTTTGACTTTCTGAGTTGATCCCGTTCCTCCTGTGATCAGAAGATCTTCCTCCTTCTTGCAGGGTCTTCCCGGGGTCCCTGGACCAAAAGGGCTGGGTGGTCCGAAGGTCGGTCTGACTCGTCTTCAAATCTTTTCAGTATTTTTCTGCTTTTGCTTCAGCTTCATGAAGTGAAACCAACTTGTTGTTGTTTCCACAGGGAGACGCTGGACAGCAAGGCCTGCTGGGAACGATGGGATCTGCTGGAAAATCAGTGAGTACCGGAACCTTCTGCAGAACCTGTAAGGATGGACTATGCTGAAGACATCATGCTAATAACCCCTCACCCCCGTAGGGCGAGCGAGGGGAGCAGGGTGTGGTCGGGCCCCTCGGACCCATCGGGGAACCTGTGAGTATCGGATCTGATTAAACATCGATCGGGTCCTTCTTCCCTTGAGGGGTCTGATCGTTTCTTCTCAAACCCTCCAGGGAGACGTGGGAGAGCGAGGACCACCCGGAGCTCTGGGCAAACCAGGAGCCAGGGTAAGTTATCTGCTGCTTACAACCACCTGGAGAACCTGGACATCTGACTGTACTGTAGACAGACAGTCAACTAGTATCACAGCACTGAGGGTTTAATAATGTGCTGTTGGTGTTACCGTAGTGACCTTGCCCTGAATCTAGAAGAAATGATTTGCTCTAAACGTCAGTTTCACATTGTGTCATAGAAAGGTTCACGTAGCAGCAGCATCTTAAAACAGAAGAAAGTCTGGAGAGAAGGAATTTCTCAGAGAATAGCCGAGGGTCATTTTCCCAGTAAGAGCCGACTGAAGAGCTGAAAGAGCTGAAAGAACTCTCTGTTTGGCTGGAATTCCTTCGTCAGGCGCTGATCAAAGCCAACACATGACAGGTTAATTACCCAAGGAGGAAACGCTTTTCTTCACCATTAAATATATCTTCGGATCATCAGATCATATGTCTTAGAATAACATGTTCGATTTCTGACTGATGTGCTGCTGTTTTCCAGGGACCCAAAGGCGACCTGGGGCTCCCTGGACTCCCTGGACCTCCAGGCCTTCCCGGGGTCAAAGGAGAGAGGGTACGAAACGCCGCTTCTCCTGAACTGACCGAAACCAGAACAAAAACCAGAACAAAACCCAAATCCAGTAGAACCCGTCGTCAATTGGAGCAAGTTTTGTCTTTGTGTCCAGAGTTCTGACGGACTTAAGTGGAGAGTGGAGATAAAGTCTGGACCAGCTCAGAGCCCGTATGGAGACAGAAGTCTAATCCGGGAACAATGTCTATGAACAGACACACACGAAATGAGGGATCTGATCTGTAATCAGAAAATAATATTTTAAACATCACGTCATCGAATAGGTCGATTGATCGTATGACTCTCAAGTCCAGAGCTGTTGCGTTATTGGGTCCTGAGGAGTCCAAACTGGACCAGAACCAAAGTTCTCTAGAAGGTCTAGAGATCTATTTCTGCGACTTTGGAGACACAGTATTTTCTAGATGTGATATTGTTGATTGAGTCGTTTGTTTTTGAATATTTCAGGGTGAACCCGGAGAGACAGGACCCAAAGGTGAACAGGTACGGAAGTTCAAAATGCAAACAGTCCCTACTTTCCAAACTTGTACTTGTAGTTAGTTTTGTCTTTCCTTTGTTTTCAGGGTGTCCAAGGAGCAGAAGGAAATGCTGGAGACAGGGGGGAAGTGGTAAGTTGCTGCTTAAAACCTGAAATTACAGGGTTAGCAACATTTCAACACAAAATATAAATTATTTCAATGACACTTTCCCTCTTCCGTGTTCCGTTTCAGGGCGAGCCGGGCGAGGCCGGGTCCAAAGGAGCCGTGAGTTTAGACACCTTTCAACATTCTGTTCATTACAAACCCGTCAGAACTTCTCTGATCCGGTACCTGGTGCCCTGTGAAGGTCGGGAACCCCGGAGAGCCTGGAAACAGAGGACCCGAAGGAAGCCGGGGCCAGCCCGGCATTGAGGGCCCTCCTGGAACACCCGGACCTCGAGGCATGCAGGGGAACCGGGGAGTGCCGGGGGTCCGCGGGTCTCAGGGTCCAGCGGTAAGTCTGAGTGGAGAACTTAACAGAACCTACCAGAACCTTCCAGAAGGAACAGAACCACCTAATCCTACTAGAGCGATACAGTATAGTATTATAGATTAGTAGTAGTATAGTAGTAGTAGTGTCTAGTAGATGTTGTATATGATGAAGGTTAAAGGTTAAATGTCGAGTTCTTAGAAGGATGAGGGGTCAGAGCTGAGAGCGATCCAGGAAGAAAGCTGGGTCGTTGCTGCATCAAGGAATGGGATCCAGGAGGATCCGGAATGAGATCTGGAAGGATCCGGAAGGATCTGGATCAGGATGCAATGACCGTGATGTTGTCCTCCGCAGGGTAAAGAACCGAGCGACCAGCACGTCAGGCAGGTCTGCATGCGCGTCATGCAAGGTAGGTCCGAAGCTCCACGGCGTCTCCATGGCTCCTCAGGGTTCTGGTCCACCACCAGGAGAACAGAACCTCTAATGGCGACACCAGACACTTGAACCTGCATTCAGACCCAGGTTCTGGTCTCGGTTCTCCACAACCCGTCTCCTAAACCCACGACTCCCCTCCAGGAGAGGCGAGCGGCTCGGGATTAGAAACAGGAAGAAGAGTCTCCACCAGAAGGAGAACGGGAGCTTTTATTTTGAAAAGACATTGGCTGCTGTTTGCACAAAACAGGATTCTTCTTCTTGTGTTTCTGAAAGTGTGAAGGTGGAAACAGGAAGTTCCACCTCGCTGTGTTCTCTCATATCATTCCATGTTAAGTTCAGGACACAACATGCACCTGCAAGAGCTAGGCTAGCTGATCCCCTCTGCAGCCATGTATTGAGCTTACACAGTTAGCATGCAGCTCGTCGCCACCTCTGTTCTGGAATGTCAGTTGAAGTTGAATAAAATATCTGCGTGGATTTCATGTTTTTCGTGCATATTGTTTGACGGTTCCATTTCTCCCTTGAAACGGCTCCAACAGAGCAGCTGGCCCAGTTAGCCGCTAGTCTGAGGAGACCAGAGTCTGGTGTCGCTGGCCTACCTGGAAAACCTGGACCTCCGGGTGCCCCTGGGCCTCCAGGGGACAACGGCTTCCCTGGACAGGCTGGAAGCAGGGGACTCCCAGGACTCAAAGGACCTCCAGGACTCCTGGGAGTCAAGGGCCCCAAAGGTAGTGTGTCTTCCAGCTCCATGGGGGATTCAATGAGACATTGTGGGCCCTCGGGCCCCTCACTCACTAACCCTGACTCTGGTGATCTTTATGCTGCAGGCGAGATGGGCGACAGAGGGAGCCGAGGTCCGACCGCTCGGGGACCAAAGGGCCAGCCGGGACCCCCAGGCCTGCCTGGTGAGTCAGGTAACATCTAGTCTGCGCTTGGTTGTTGAGCGGTTCCTAACAGGGTTTCCCTGATTCAAGGTGAACCTGGGAAACCGGGCTACGGTCAGGATGGACGCGACGGAGAGAGGGGCCCGCCTGGCATCCCGGGGCAGTCTGGGGTCCCGGGGCCTCCCGGTTCAGCCGGCCCCAACGGCTACTGCGACCCCTCGGCCTGCAACCTCCAGGCCGGGGCCGCTCACCAGTCCCTGGACTCCAACCTGAAGGGACCTGCGGGAAACTGAGCGCCGCTCTGAGAGAACGGAGAGACAGAACGGAAAGACTGGTGGAAATGTGTTTTCCAGAGCCCACAGGGGCCTCAGGGGCTCCCAGGGGCCTCAGGGGGCTCCAGGCCCTCCAGGCCCTCCACCCATCAACCTGGACTCTTCTGGGACGAAGCGGATTCTGTTGGGTCCGTGTTGTTCTGGTGTTTTGGACGTTTCACAAGAAGTTCGTCCATTTTGTTGCTTTTCCTCTTTTCTATTTAAAGTTTAAATTCAACTCAGTTCAAATTCCCAGAACCACCGACTGGGAACCGGGTCAGAACCACAGAAGAAGAAATCCAAGTGGCCACGTTCCACTGATCCATGGTGTAAATCTCTGTAAATGGTTTGAAATGTGGTTAAATATATTTCCTACAAAACACTGGAATGTGACGTTTCATTCTGAAATAAATTCCAAACGTGTTCATACGACAAGAAAACTAATTTCTCATTTAATTTTAAACATATTCTGCAGTGCACGGGTTATTATTTATTCTTTTTTATTATCATTTTAAATTCACAACAGTTTGGCATCAAATCAAATCATTTGGCCATGCACAGAAATGTAGTATTTAATAAAGAAATCAGTAAATTTACATGAAACTGCTGAATATGGTGCAAAAAGAAGTTTCCCTGCGAAGGCGTAAGGCAGTTTGATATGAAATATAAACAACAATAAATTCCTCTTTAACTTTAACTCATGTGAAGCAGAATTAAAACCAAATCAAACTTTGTCATTAATTCAAACCATTTAAAAAGCTGGACGCAGCGTGGAAAGGTCGAGGTAGATCGAACGCGGAGCAACAGTAACTTTTCTTTGTTGGAATAACAGATTTTCCATCCAAATCCATCGATTCATATTAATATTTAGCGTCTTTCCTGCTGTGAATTCAGTGTAAAGCGCAACATGAAACTGATCCCAGTTCAGATCAAACTCCCTCCAGCAGGGGGCGCTCTCACACCACAGTGCAGGGATATTATTAGAGTCACAAAAAATCATAAAATATAAAACAAAACAAGTTACTAATGTGATTTAATTCAAGAGTTTAAATTAAAGTTCAGTATTTTAATCCTCTGAATAATAATATTACTCTGATTTAAAGTTCCAATCTCGAAGATTTCCTTTCCCTTGTTTTTGGCGGCACCTTTGGACGAAAGGCGGTAATTGCAGGTGTGTTTTTGGCCCAAACAGTGTCGCCTGCGTGACGTCGGTCAGTTTCGGTCAGTTTCTTCTGGACGTCGAATTGTTTCTTTTTCTTTGGATTTGCTCTTGTTTTGGAAGTTTCATCGGTAGTCGTCATCCATCTTTTCTGTGTTTTTTCCGTCGTAGTGAACGTTCAGCGAGTCTGCTACGTTAGCTCCGCCCCCCCTCTCTGGTGGACCGACCGCTGCTGCGTTAGCTCCGCCCCCCCTCTCTGGTGGACCGACCGCTGCTGCGTTAGCTCCGCCCCCCTCTCTGGTGGACCGACCGCTGCTGCGTTAGCTCCGCCCCCCTCTCTGGTGGACCCACCGCTGCTGCGTTAGCTCCGCCCCCCTCTCTGGTGGACCCACCGCTGCTGGCTGATGGAAAACGCGTCACTAACGGCGCCGCTTGTGGTTTTTCCCGGGAAAGTCGCGCCCGGTGCTTCACACTCAGAAAACTGCAAATGCAAGAGCTGCATCAGTGGAACAGAGGCTGCGTCGCCTTGTGTTTCCTCGTTCAGCGATAGTGACTCAACACACATTAATTTGGATGGAAATCTTCCAGATTGTAGCCTTAAATAATATACAGTGATTTAATAACTCTCAGTATCTGCTGATACTGTCCTAGTGTACTTGTACTTATATAACTTGTACTTGTACTTATAAAATACTGCGATACCCAAACCAGAAGCAGCCAAACCTCAAAGACAGATTTTAGATTGAATCAATAAATTACAATTAAAATGACGCAAACAAACAAATAATTTAAAGCTGAAACCGTCAGGAGTCATATCAGTAATCTGCATCAGCAAGTACACACACACACATACAGAGTAGTCAGTACTGGTACTCTGACTGAGATCAATCAACCAATCAACCAGCTACATGAAGCAGTATCAGAGCTTGACGTGCAGAACAAACTAGAAGGTTCAAGTACGTTTAGAGAATATTTAAAACCAGAGAAACAAAGCTGTGTGGAGCATAATAATATCATAATAGTATAATATAATATAATATAATGTAATATACTATATTATATTATATCATGTACAACAGTAGACTGACCTCCTGATTGGTTGAAAATCTAAATATACAAATAAACCAGCAGAGGAATCGTCATAGAAACAGCATGTAAACACAAAGCTCCGGACCCATGGTGCTAACCAAGTACCGGGTCTGGGTCTGGGTCTGGGTCTGGGTCTGGGTCTGGTCTTAGCAGGTCCACCCACAGAAGAAGAAGAAGAAGGAGGAGGAGAATTAAAGGGAGGCTCAACGAATCTTCAAGTTTCAGACATTTTGTTGAAGGGTGGTGGTGCGAGCTCCATGCTACAATAACTGCAACAAGTACTGTTAGTATTATTAAAAACTACTACGTTCTACCACACTGACAGAAATCTGCACTTTGGTTTGCATATGATCTCACAACACGACATGGACTCATTCACTCTTCAGGCTGTGATTGGACGGTTCGGCGAGGAACCGTCACCGTGGAATGCTTTGGTTCAAACAACAACGGAAAAGTTCCTGTTGCGTCTGAAGCAAAAAAAGAGGAAGCGCAGCAGTTTCTGCCCGGACTCCGCTTCAGCCGGCGTCCAGCGTCTAGCCGCCATCTTGCCTCTAACCATTACTGTGGCTGCGTGATGCCGCAGGGAGGCAGTCGCTGGCGTTGCAGCGCCCGGGGGGTCCAGGGGGCCCCTGCGGCCCCGCAGCACTCGCACCTGAGGACACAAACCACAACAACATCAACGGAGGAGGAGGAGGAAGTACTCATACCTTCTACTGAAGTAATAATACACACTCAACACCCTGAGGCAAAATTGCTCTAGTGAAAGTACTCGGTGAAGAGAGAAGCAGAGCTGTCTTGCACCACCTGGTGGTGAGCTGGATCAGATGGGGGGCACACCTGGGAAGCCCAAACAAGGAGTGAGGGTTTGCTGGGAATGACTGGTAGAGGACCCTGTCCAGAGCCATTGCGACTCCCACCTCCGGGGGCGCTGCCACAACCTGGAGTCTGAATGGAGTCTGAATGAACCCTGTGCAAAGCAGCTGCTAGGGGGTGTGGCCAGAAGGTGGGCGGGGCCCTCTGGTGGACACCAGCGATGAGGGAGGCGGTCTAGCTCAAAGGAGACCTATCAATGATTTATGCTTTGTTCAATAATTGATGTTTCATATGCTTTATAACCAATGGATCATCATTTCTTCATGAAGAGATGTGTTTTTACCATGAAGATGATGTTACCTTCGGCGTGTCTGGCCGTTCACATTCTGTCTACAATGGTGCAACTGTTTCCCTCATTTTCGGTGTCTTTCCAGGTCGTAAAAGGGCCATTTGTGTAAACACTCAATGTATGCTGCCTGGCACAGATAGTGTTAGGGTTAGGGTTAGGGTTAGGGTTAGGGTTAGGGTTAGGGTCATTGTTTTTCGTGCAAAGAGCAGTTGTCAGCTGTTACTGAATCTTAAGATAAAAACAAAATAAATAAATAAAAGTCTCCAAATGTACGAAAGAGTGTACGACATTCACTGTTTCCAAAGTGTATCTGTATTTTCTCTCTTTATTCTGCAGAAAAAATTCACTTAAAAGAATAACTTGAAGTGAGATCTGTCCAATCTGTCCCCTGCTCCTCCACCCGCCCACTGGTGGCCTCCATTTAGAGGTGCACCAGGCCAACTGGGAGGAGACCACGGGGCTGACCCAGCAGCCGCTGGAGGGGTTCTATCTCTGTTACCATGGGAACGCCCCAGAATCCCCCAGAAAAAAATGGAGGAAGCTGCTGGGAAAAGGACTGGACGCTCTGCGGAGCTGCTGCCTCTGGGGGGTGGAACTGCTGCCTCCGGGGGGCGGACAAGCAAGAGGAGGATCCTCCGAATCCTTCTAACTAAACTAAGAGAGATATCTGCTTTGAAATGTGGTAGAGTAAATATATATACTATAGAGCTACAAACAAACCTTCCTACTGACTGAGCCTCCAGACGAGGCGTGGCACCTACCTGGAGGCCCCGCGGGTCCTGGCTCCCCCACCAGGCCCATGCCGAGCTGGCCCCGCTCGCCCTTCTGGCCCCGGTACCCTGCGGAGAGATGCGGCTCAGATCACATGACGACAACAGACAGAGTGACCCACAGACAGAGCGACTGACGCAGGGCGGTCAGTAGGGTCAGTACCACGGCCGGGTGTGTTAGAGTGGGCGTGGCCTTCAGTGAAAAGAGGTTTTTCTGAGCGTCCACCTCTGGTTCTGCTCTGGATCCGTCAGAGCATCAAACGCTGCAGACGCTCGGCCGACAGCGCCGCCGCAAGAGCGGCTTTGAGCAAAGAGGCTTTTCTTCAATTAGGGGTCAGAGTCGGAGACTCCGGGGAAAACAGAATTATGTAAACAAGACGACACGATGATCAAATGAAATGACCTGAAGAGCGAATCAGCGCTGAGTCTGACCACGTTAACGCAGCTTGTCACAGGAAACCAGGCTCGGTGAGTAATTCACAACATGCTGGTCATCGCTCACACCGGAGTGCAGCCGAGGAGCAAACCGGGCCAAACGACACACACACTATTTATAGCAGCACTCCATGCAACTCACTGCCAAACGGATCCCATAAATCAGAGGAACAGAGCGACGCAGTGAGTCCTAATGGATGCTCTGGACGTCCCCACCAGGGGCTTGGAGACACAGCGAGGACCATGATTCAGAACAAGCAGAGAAACTGAAAAACGTCTGAACCAGTGCGTCCAGCCTTAACCAGAGCGTCCAGCCTGAACCAGAGAATCCAGTCTCAACCAAGAGCACCCAGTCTGACCGAGAGTCCAGTCTGACCGAGAGTCCAGTCTGACGGACAGTCTGGTGTGAACCAGAGCGTCCAGCCTGAACCAAAGCGTCCTGTCTGACGAGGAGTCCAGTCTGACGAAGAGTCCAGTCTGACGGAGCGTCCGGTCTGAACCAGCGCATCCAGTCTGAACCAGAGCGCCCAGTCTGACGGATAGTCCAGTCTGACGGAGCGTCCGGTCTGAACCAGCGCATCCAGTCTGAACCAGAGCACCCAGTCTGACGGGGAGTCCAGTCTGAACCAGAGCGTCCAGTCTGATGGAGAGTCCAGTCTGACGGATGTCCGGTCTGAACCAGAGCGTCCAGTCTGATGGAGAGTCCAGTCTGACGGACCGTCCTGTCTGGACTAGAGCGTCCATTCTGACAGAGAGTCCAGTCTGACAGAGCGTTCGGTCTAAACCAGAGCGCCCAGTCTAACGGGGAGTCCAGTCTGAACCAGAGCGTCCAGTCTGATGGAGAGTCCAGTCTGACGGACCGTCCTGTCTGGACCAGAGCGTCCATTCTGACAGAGTCCAGTCTGACAGAGCGTCCGGTCTAAACCAGAGCGCCCAGTCTAACGGGGAGTCCAGTCTGAACCAGAGCGTCCAGTCTGACGGAGAGTTCCAGTCTGACGGAGAATCCAGTCTGAACCAGAGCGTCCGGTCTGACGGAGCGTGAGGCGATGACACTCACTCACACACCAGATCGCTGAAAACACTGAGACTGACTTTACTAGGATCAGAGAGAAACAGGAAACTCAGCGAGGAGATGTCTGCTCTACTTCCTGTTTGCAGGTTTCCACACTAAGCTCTTCCTTTGAGGTCAGATGAGGAGCTGCTTCCCAGAGCAGCGGCAGGTCAGAAAGAAAGCATTTTACACAGTGAAACATGTTGGATTCCTCCTTTAAAATACACAAAACAGCTTTAAACAGAAAAAACACACAAAAGTAAAAAACAAAGCAAAGGTACGAAATGTCCACATAATGACACTGAATGCAAATGGAGGAGAGTCACGAATCCAAGCTGAATATCTAGATGATGAAGCAGAGCGATCAAAGCTCCGTGGGAGGTTCTGCAAACGAGGAGCACGTCAACAAAGAGAACATTTGAAAAGCTGTTATCAAAGGAAAATCTCCTTCATTAATTTTACATTAATATTTATTAGCAAATCTGCAGATTGACCTCATAGAAAAATCAGCCGACAGAGCAGAAGACTGAGCGTGAGGTAGATGCTCCTCACTTCACAACTTTACTCATAATTCTCATTTCTGTCCAAACTCATTTCTTTCTCTCGTCCTCCGTCTTCATATTTCCCAGAGTGCCGCTGTTCGCCACACCCCTCAGTCTGCCTCCTTCTGGTCAAGCGAGAGAGAGAGACGGTCAATCCTTCTGAGCCGGTGTCGCTCGCTCGCTCTCCACCGCCGCCTCGTTAGCACGTTAGCTGCTAGCGTCACGGTTAAGGACACGACGGAACATTCCGCACGGAAGACGCGTTCCCAAACCCGGAAGGTCGATTCCCCCGAGAGCTTTCGGTTAAAAGGTTATT
>OMKR01095972.1:0-11865 GCA_900302355.1 Cyttopsis rosea
TCGCGCCGCCTCCGCGCTTCTACTCAGTCACGTGACCACGCGCTTTGCCTTTATTCACCACTCGGTGGTGTCCCGTTATCCCCCTCGCTCGCTATACTACGGTTTATTCCCACTTCTTCACTTCTTCACTTCTTCACTTATTATTAAAAGATCCTCCTGAACTACGGCTCGGTTGAGTTTTAACAATGTCAGAAGCTTGGGCTGTCTGTCTGTCTGTCTGTCTGTCTGTCTGTCTGTCTGTCTGTAGACCCAAAAGCCGGACGCAATCCGATATAACTAGGTTGATTGTGGTGGATCCATGGTTTGGGTTGGATCCATAACATAAGTAGCCTGGGAACCAGACCAATCATGTTTCATTTGCTCAGACAGATTTCCATCCGGCCATTTTATGGTCGGGCCAATCACAACCGTATATCTAATACGGGGCGGGTTTGATACGATGACGATGCAGAGGACCATACCTTACCAAGATAGCTGCCACCGACGTGGAGCGGTCTGTTGAATTCACTATCGCGACAGTATTAAACCAACTGGATGATATATTTTCTCTAAAAGAAGAACAAGCAACTGCACGTAAAGCTTTTGTTGATAAGAAAGATCTGGAGGTCTGGAGATGCCAGGCTACAACATAAGGTCTGTTGGGTATAGAGTCCCCTGCAATAATCAAACCAGCCAATAAACAGCAATTCATGAAAACGTATTCATTGTGATAACACTGTTGGTTTTCTTGATACAACGCTTAAAATGAAGTAGAATTCTTTTGACCAAAAATCACTTCTCTATATACTTTCAATAAATGGTATTGTGTGAGTTCTTATTGAATATTCTGGGACGTGTTCTCCGGTGGTTCTTACGCCTTTTGTTCTCATGTCTTTTTAAGTGTACCTCCACCTTAAGTAACTTTATTTATATAGCACCGTTCGAGGGCAGAGACGTCACAAAGTGCTTCACAGACATAATAGAAACACAATAAATAAACAGCAATAAATAGAACTTCTTCCTGCTTCTTCTCATGTTGCAGGAGCTAGTGGAATGGAGTGGAGTAGCCTAATAAACTCACAAAATGAAAAAAGTTGGATCAAAAGGCCAACCAACTCTTAAAATTCCGGAGAAACCATAATTTAACAGCCATTAAAAAGAAAATGTCCCAGGGGGGCCATGCCCCTGTATTCCCCAAGAAGGGTGGAGATCTCAACCCCCCAATGTTCAACCCAAAGTTACGCCCTTGAACAAAGGCCTCAAAGTTAGATTTGTTTTGTTTTCTCCACAGTAAATCACACCTGGAAAAACAGCATTTACAAAATGTGAAGCTTCTACAAACCTCATAAAGGATGTTAACAAGTTGCCTCCGCAGAATCCAATGTTGCTCAGCACCTCTTGGTTTAGCAAGAGGTCGCTGGTTAATGTGCTGCTGCATTAACACTGTGCTTACTTTAATCAGAAATGCAGTATTCACCTGTGGATATTATCTTGCCGAAGAGATATGTGTCAGCATTGTCCACAGAGCCGGATATTACAGGGTTAACCTACAAAAAATTATAATCAATAACATGTTGTATGGCGCGGTCACACTCTCACAGGCTCGGATACAATGATCACAAAAAAATAAATATAGGATATACACTCACTGAGCACTGGAAAGGCCACTGAAGAACAGTGAACTCATTGTCATGTTCATGAAACCAGTTTGAGACGACTTTTGCTTTGTGACACGGTGCATTATAAGTAGCCAGCAGGAAGATGGGTAAATTGTGGCCTTGAAGGGATGCACATGGTCAACAACAATACTCAAATAGGCTGTGGCATTCAAGCGATGATTGATTGGTATTAACGGGCCCAAAGCGTGGCAAGAAATAATCCCCACACCATTACACCACCACCACTGTTGACACAAGGCAGGTTGGGTCCATGGATTCATACTATTCGCGCCAAATTCTGACCCTACCATCTGTGTGCCTCAGCAGAATTCAGAATTGTAGATTCATTAGACCAGGTTATGTTTTTCCAGTCTTCAACTGTCCAGTTGTGGTCAGCCTGTGCCCACTGCAGCCTCAGCTTTCTCTTCTTGGCTGACAGAAGTGGAACCCGACGTGGTCTTCTACTGTTGTAGCCCGTCCGCCTCAAGGTCCCACGTGTTGTGAACTCAGATTGTTTTTTTTATGCTCGCCACAATTGTACAGAGTGGAAAAGTTCTCAGTGAGTGTATGCAACCAAGAGCAGGGCATAGTAACGGACATTCAGAGAGCAAACTGTACTTCCACATACATCTGAGAGATTAAATTAGGGCAGTGGAAGTGAGAGACAATTTCATTTGTGCCCTCATTTCTTTCGCACATCGCTGGAAGTTTCTGACGAGGGGAAGTAGGTCAGATATTGAAAAGGGGGAAACCGTTGGAAAGCCTGCTGTTGGCTCACGGGTCCCTACAATGATTCCCCAACGGACTGCAACGAGCGAGTAATTATTTTCCCTAGTGATAGAAAAGTCATCTGTTCCGCAGCTGTATTCAGTTCATTACTCCCATAATGTCTCTAAATGGCCTCGCTGGCACACGGGTCACGGCATAAACACATTTGACCGACTCTCTCTGGACAGATCACTGGGTTAGCCCCAAGAAATATATTAATTTTAGGATAAATGGCTAAAAAGTGAGTGTTAAGTGAAGATTTGAGTATATAGTTGTATGTTATGCCAGTTTGAATTTGACTATTTAATGTACCATTCTGTAGTATCTATCTATCTATCTATCTATCTATCTATCTATCTATCTATCCATTGTATTTACACTGTCTGCTCTTTTCTCTTTCACATTTCAGCTCGCTCTGTCAACCACTTTCAAAAAGTTCCTCTGCTCTCTTTCCCTGTCATTCAACTTTCAAAATCAATTACATTTTAATGCAATTCCCCTTTCCTCCTCACTCAGTCTTCAATTATCTATCAAATTTGTTTTCTCTTGAGTTGCCTATTCATCCTTTGTCTATTTACCTGCCCCAGTCAAAATCAGCAATATTAAAATGCCATAGGAAGAGTCGCCCATGATGTGATTTGTAGGGACTCTTGGTTGGAGGTGCAATTAAATGCCAATAAATGGATGTCAAAACTACTCATCTACCCTTCACCCTATACAACCCCCACCCACACACCCCTGTGTTCAACCAACCAGTGGCAAAGTATTTGCCTCCTTTTATTCTTTGTGTGATATTGGTTTAGGGCATTAGTTTACCACTGGGAATGCTGGGAATACTGGGACCACACTCTATATGTCATTGGCAATTAGGCTTACCACTGTAACCAGTGTCTCCCTGTGGAATTTCCTCCTCGGCAGGGTGAAAATGCATCTGAAGTCGCATTTAGACCATGTGACCCTGAGTTCTTCTATTGAAGCTGGAACGAATCCGTTAGAAAGCATGAAAGCTCCTCCAGGCAGGGAAGCCCACCCTGCCTAGTCAGTGGTTGGGAACATACTGGTGGGTATTTGCCATCATGCTCAGAGGAAAAACAGGCACCCCGCTAGGACAAAAAAATGGATTTCGCTTCAAAAGAGTTTGTCAGTCATAGCAAATTATGCTGAGATGAGCTAGCTGTCTAACTGCCTCGATACAGTTAAGCCCACAACACTGGTACTTCAAGAAGCTAAAAAAAAAAAGTCAATACTTGATTTAACAAATATGTAAATCAGGCCTCAAGTATTCCTCCATTGACTTTGAAAATGACTTTGCAAATTCATTACACCCCGATGGTTTTCCTTGCAGTTAACCCCCATCTTTAAACTGTTATGTAATTGTATTATGGCATTAGTGCTCTATTGGGTTTTGCAAACAGCTGTACTTGGGAGTGTAACTGACATTCACATGGAACTAAAAAGAAACGGTACCAAGCCAATCTCCGGATAAACAGGAAAAAAATCAGGCTGATTGGAATCTGTTGATTTCCCACACTAGTTGAGATTGCGTATTGTGAACCTGCTTTGGATCAGCTCCTGCCTCCTGCCCAATATGAGCTGGAATAGTTTCCAGCAACCCCAAGACCCCTTGACTTTGCAAGGGGTCAAGGCCCACTATGTTTCTGCGAAGATACATGTACACATGTCAGCATGTTGAGCAAGCAAGGAAGGATATCTAGTTGTATTGTGGTTGGGTGAAACCTAACCCAATACGGAACTCAAAGACCAAAACAGCAAAAGGGCACAGAATGATAACTGGAGATGAGGTCTGTCATCACAAATATTTGTATGATCCCTCTGGAGGTACTTGTTTCTTAATTTCATGAACATTACTTTACTGGCGGTCTTGAGGATGAAGAGGAATTTTGCCCCAATCCTTCATGGAGAACTGCTTCAACCTTTGTGGATTGTCATGTACAGTATGAACTGCTCATTTTAGGCGACTCTCAATGGAGTGTAGGTCTGGAATTAAACTGGGCCATTCCAAAACCTTAGTTTAGTTTGTTCTTCATCCATTATGGCGTAGACTATATGTGCTTTGGATCATTTTCTTGCTGCATGACCCAGCTGTTTTTTATCTTCAGCTCATGCATGGATGGCTTGACATGCTAAATTGGAAGCACTTGACTGCCCACGCATTGGTGCAATTGTCTGTCATTGACCCTGTCCTGGACTGTCCTCAAGCTGGGCATTAGATAAAATAGGTTTGAGCCACCCGCACGACCCCTTGACCCTTAAAAGGACCAAGAGGGTCAAATTAATCAATACTGAATATTATGCAATGGCGTACAAAGAGCCTCATGATGGCTTCAACTCAAATTAGTAGAAAATGGTTCGGGAGTCAGCATGCATTTCAATACTGGATATTATATTGATATCACTAAACTGATGTGAAAATAACAATACAAAATGGTGTATTCTTTATTTATGTTGGCATAAGTACAAGTTCATGATTATGTCATCATTGATGATGAGTTGAATTTGAAGGACGACGCTCATGCTAGATTTGCAATAACGCTTCCATTTTCCACTCCAGGAAACTCAGAACATTAAACGTCCCTGAAGCACCGCCCCGCTGGCTCGAAGTTCACTTGTTTATTCAGAGTTTATTAATATTACGCGTGTCGCGTGTCCAAATTGCACCAAATTCGACACTGCACGACCTTGGGTCCACAGCTATTCACCCGCCAAGCGCAAAGTAGATTGGATGAACAGTTGTCGAGATAATCAAAGGACAAACAGACAGACAGACAAAGACATTCCTTCCTTTATTTGTATGATTATTAGTTAGATTCCGAGTCTATTGACTCTCTGCATTCAAGATAATCAAATGTTCAGCGGTTGTCCCTGATGGAGTGCTGTGATAAAGAAGTTCATGTATTTACTAAAGAGTTGGGAAAATGTGTTGCATCAGTTTTGATATTCAGGGATCACACTGTGATTTAATAGCGAAGATATTCATCTGTGTTTTCTGCCTTGAAAACACAGCCATCTGAGTTGAAAACAACCATTTGATTGATTGAACAAGGAAACAAGTAGTATTAGTGCAGTGTTACTGACACAACCGACCAATCCACCGGCAATCATGTAATCATAGCAGATCCGTCATACCCTCTCTCCTATTAATATACGTTCTCATCTTCAGGGTGAAGGTGCTACATGCTCTTGTTTGTCCCAAGCTGCAGTGAACTGCTCAACAACTCTGACGCTCAACAGTGGCTCCTTTTCATGACACCATACCATGTTTCTGACGTTAAGTATATCTTGATGTTTATTGTTTGTACATGTCAATATACTGTATGTCTGGGCTAGATATTCAATGTTTTATGTTCATGAGGGAAAGCAATTTCCCATGGGGGAAGTGAAGGTTTCTGTTCATTAATTATCTGTTAAATCCACTGCAACTGTTTTGCCAAGCATTCGATTCTGGTTTCCTGTTTATCACAGCAGACTATGCATTGCAGAAAGTTCAATTTCCAAGGACAAAGTACCGTCAATATGGCCACTGAGTGATGGTGAAAATACTGCAGGGAAATGGTTTATCATCCTCCCATCATCCCACGACCTCAACCTCACTGAATTGTAATTTTGTGGAAACGAAATGAGTCATTTAGAGAAATGTAGAGCAGAATTAGCATTCAGTGGATATAATCCCTAAAGCCCCCTTTCACACAAACACTCACCTCTACCTCCTTCCCTGCTTAGCCTGTTGTCACCTAAAATTCTCCCCCGCTCTCCCGGATGCTATCCAGTGAAGCAGGCGACCACACACTTCACGCCCCAGAGAGGCCGGTGCCACCTTCACCTCTTTGCCCGCCCTCCTTTTTTTTCTTCCATTGTGCTGCTTCTTGGCCTGTCACAGCCAGTTGTGGACCTCTTGCTCTTCACTGTCTCCGCTAAGTATAAAAGATTTGCTGTGCTGTACTTAGCCACCCCTCTGAGACACACTGCCCCATCAAACAGAAAATAATCTGTTTGTCCAGACGCGCCCCAGATGGTTTTTTCACATCAACCTCCTGGACACTTTTCCGGGAGGTTTCAGGTCCTTGTTGGGGCTTGATAGGGGGTTTACATCAACAAGTTTTGGGTTGTTTTTTTGTTTTGTTTTTTTGGCTGGATCTCTTCAGAGAATTGGTTCCCTACAGTTTTTACAACCCAGGAACTAAATTGGACAAACACATAATTTGGGATAGAGGCAATACTTGAATGTTGTTCTGGCTTAACAAGTACTTTGTACACTTTATTCACCCATGCAGGGAAAATCTACTGGGAGCCCGGTCCTTCTAAAGCACCCTGCTTCATGTTCTTGGAGTTCAATGCATTATTCAAACACATGGTCACAACACTGTCCTGCTGGCCACTGAGCAGGCCCAATGGCACCTCAACAGTACTAGCTGAGAGAGAGTTTGTCTCATTTACATTTTCACGGCAATTTATTTTTCTTTAGTTATATTCTCTGCCCAGAGTCTGTCAAGAAGAAGTAATTTAGGACTCAAGAGAAAAATAAATAAGAACTTTGGCCCCTTTTCAGAACCTGAGTGGAAATTAATGGAAATTAATGGATGGAAATTAATCATAGAGGCAGTGATGCGGACAGAGTACACAGAATTCCATGGTACAGTACACAATGACACACAGCAGGACAACAATAAACAAGCGCTTAATGTATTCCCACAAACAAAGCGTTTACAAGGATACAAAGTAAACAAGGATAGAGAGGATTGCATGCTATACAGCCTATACAGAGAACAATTAAGGTGTAACATGTGCATTTAAGCAGATTAGCAGGTGAACTGAACCTTCTCAGATGCTATCTGCTAATGGGTCTTCTAACCCGTGGAAGGGTTTATCTCACTTGGGTTCTGAGCAAGAGAACTTCCAAA
The DNA here is from genome assembly GCA_900302355.1 of Cyttopsis rosea. Taxonomy (NCBI): domain Eukaryota; kingdom Metazoa; phylum Chordata; class Actinopteri; order Zeiformes; family Parazenidae; genus Cyttopsis; species Cyttopsis rosea. The sequence goes on from OMKR01095972.1 coordinate 7,325, forward strand.
TGTCTGCTTTTCACATCAGTAATATACAGACACATCCTTGATGATGTTAATAAAACTGTGATGATGTACATTTATAAAATTATAATTATATGATTAAAATTATAATTTAAATTAAACTCTACATCTTCATTTCCCCCTGGGGAACAATAAAGTGTTATCTTACTGAAATGGGGGCCCTACTAACAATTCTAGACAGCCGGAGTCCAAAATGAGGCTCCAGCTATATGCAGTGCAGATAATTATAATGACTGATAGACAAGAATGTAAATAAAACATGTGTTTTTTTTAGTCAGACTTGTCAGAAATCCAAACCCAGTGTCCCCAATCCCAACAGTGGTGGTGGGAATGCTCGTGAAAATGACCTTGCTGGTAATTGAGCTATAGTTAAAACATATACAGTATATATACTTTGTCAAAGGACCTTCATCAGGAAAATGACAAGAATGACAAGCCCTTTTACGGTGGTATTATCACAACCTCAGTGGAGATAAGTGGAGAAATATGTACACATTCTGATCAAATCTGGTGCAAGATATCAATATAAGTGCCTGAGCGTGATTTTGCAGCATTACAGCGTGTCGCTCAAGGGCACTTTGGCAGTGTACGGGGTTGTTGTGGGGGTCTTGTGTGTGAAAACGCAGCATTATGGGACAGCTGGACTTTGCGACTTGGCGAGCGACTGCATCACACATCAAAGTTAAAGTTCTTTGCTCCATGGAAACCTCCATCCTGTTTCCATGGCACCATCAGGCGCTGCACCAGTTCAGAGAGGAACGAGGGGAATCATTCTCAAGCAGATCAGACATGCTTTCGCTTCTTGGCAATTATCTCCAAGTTCAGCTTTTACTATGAATGTTCATACATGACATTTTCTTTTTCTCTAAGCAGATATGCCCATTTTTAAACACTGTTAAATCACTGTGGATTTTCTAGCAGCTTGGTATCTTATGTTAGAAATGTATATGATGAAAATAATAAGTCCTGAGAAGTAATGATTTTGGGTTTGGACTGGCATGTAGGTTCATCCTCTGCTTTTACTTAAGGTATTTGGTGAAGTTTATTCTGGCTCATTTAAGGCTTTTTTTCCGAAATATTTTCCTTATTTCCCTTTGCATTTATTGTTATTTTGGAGCCAGCACTGCTATTTACTGCGACATGAGGCCAATAAGCAACAGGTTGAGGCTAAATAAGAATCAGATGCAGATATTCCACATTGCAAATTAGGAAACTGTTTTATGTGAATTTCAGTATCACATCAGCTACTTTTATTATATCACAGGGGCTCCAAAATGGATTATATAGAAATTATGATATATTTATAATATCAATATGCATATCAAGAGACACTATCACTATCATCACAACTTTTTAAATTGTCTCTCATGTATAACTATAAATTCAAGGATTATAATGTCTAGGTCAGCTCCATGTCCAATGTTTCTTTTCTTTTTCGTGATTCTTCTCTCTGAAGAATGGCTGTGTTGGAATTCCCAAGCAGCCCTCAGACACGCTGCCATCGCACAGCTCCATTTATTGAAGAAAGAGAATGTAGAACACTGAGTGCCTGAGCGTGCACGTGCATGTGCGTGTGTGTGTGTGTGTGTGTGTGTGCTCATGCGCGGCTGCTTGTGTACGGATACGCGATAATGTATTCCAGAGAAACATATTTCAGCCGACTCCGCGTGGGTAAACACGTATTTACACCAAAGCCTGTGTTTGTTTGTCCTCTTGGATTCGACAAGGACAGACCAGGCCTGGTGTCCTACAGGCTTATTATGGGTTGGAATGTTTTTGGGATTAATATCTCGCCAACTCAGTCAGTCCAACAAGTCAAGGAGAGGTTGGAGAGAGTCCCATGGTGCTGAAGCAGGTCTGGAAGTCTGGAATTTTCCACTGCAAACATTAAAATGCAATTAGTTTGCAATGTTGTTCAGTGGTGGAAAACTGTACCAGTAAGCACAGATACTTGAAAAATGTACTTAGGTAACTTAAGTACATTCAGTTTCTGAGATTTTCGACCTTTTCGACTTCCACTCAAAGCAGATATCTCCAGATACATATATCTGCAGATTTGTACTACATTTCAGAAGAAGAATGATTTATTCATCACACGTTTTTTTTTACCACACACATGCGGAGGGTGACACACACACACACACATGCAGGAGTGGCGAACGATGAGATAGTCTCTGCATTTATCCCATCCTGGCCGTCCTTCCTCCAGGGGCAGCCAGGAGCAGTGGGCAGCCCTCACTTCGTCGGCGCCCGGGGACCAATTCCAGGTGGTGGGTCCATGCCGTGGTCACAGGGACAGGACAGGAAGTGTTCTGCACGTTTTTAGTCGGGGTCCTTATGTTGGAGGAGACCCAATGCGAACACGGGGAGAACGTGCAAACTCCACACAGAAAGGCCCCTGATCGGGAGATAATCCACCGGAGCACGGTGCCAACAGTGCCCCAGGCGGGAATCGAACCCAGGACCTTCTTGCTGTGAGGCAGCAGTGTTAACCACTGAGCCACCAAAGACACATTTTCCCATTTCTTTATTTTATTGTATTGTATTTTTATATTTGATACTGTATTTTAATCAAGGGCTGGATCTTCTCAAACTTCTCATCAGCAAATCATCAGCTTCATATCCATGTAAATGTCTATGACGCCACCTGTACTACTTTGTATGTGTAAGTTACGATTAGAATCTGCATCAACACTCATCTGCAGAAGAAAATGGTCCAGGAGCACTTATTAAAGGCTCTGTTATATCAGGGCACTGGATATGACACATACTTTTACTTATAATATTTTAAATACATTTAAGAGCAAGTGTTGTATATATACACTTCAGTAGAAATGTCAATGTGGTACTATACTGACTCATTTTGTGTCCGTATATGTACTTCCAGCCACTGGTCCCATCCTCTCAAGTACTGTTTGTGTTTTGTGTTTTAACACGACACAAAATGCTCTTATGCTGCAAATCGTATAACTTACTTTGCATGGATGACAAACTCATCTTTTCGTGATTGCTATTCATGCTATTTCTAACTCAACAGTTCTCCTCCTCCTCCTCCCGTCACCCCGCCTGGCTGTCATCGCTGTCACCACAATCAACGCTGCATACGAATCTCATCCTGCATACAGATGCTTCACATTTGCTTCGTTCACCCCAAAAAAGAAAGAAAAAATGGAAACACAATAAACAGATGAATATATAACTCCTCACTATGAGCGCTGATCCTCGGCGGTGGAATGTCGCAGATCGTGTTGTGTGGCCCACACAGGGAACTGGCTTTTCACCCTGTTGAGAAAATGCTGCAAATTGATGCCAAGCGAGCGCGGCATCACACATTACCGTGTGGGCGTTCGGGGTGTGCTTCGCTAATATGTCATGGTAGAATGGTATTTTAATGGTGCCTTATTATTTCCTACCTTGTGCGATTGAGTCACTTATCTAGCTCAGGGCGACCAAGACCATTGTTGTGTGTGTATCTGAAGTCTGACCGTCCTTGTATTGAGAAGCCTCCCTCTTCTCACTGAGTGATTGCAGTCTTAAAAGTCTGCCGCTGCCATTCTATTTCCAGCGAATCAATATTTTCATTTGGCATTTGGCAAAAGGGGTCTCATCCCAATTAACGTGTAATGAGTGAATCATTACAAGTCCTAGATTGCCGGCGCTACGAGTGGCTGGAGGAGGAGGATCGGAGCCAGATCCGGCCACGTGCTAAAAAGCTATTCCTTTCACCAGGCGTGTTAATGCAGATCGAGGACTGCACAAACCCACACTGACATTGGAGCTCGAGCTACAGAGCGACTGCCTACTTTGACCACCTACTTTGAACAGCTTACTTTTGACCGCCTACTTTGGGCTGCCTACTTTTGACCGCCTACTTTTGACCGCCTACTTTGGGCTGCCTACTTTTGACCGCCTACTTTTGAGCGCCAAATTTGGGCCGCCTACTTTTGACCTCCTACTTTCGACAGACTGCTTTTGAACGCCTACTTTGGGCCGCCTACTTTTTACCGCCTACTTTAAACAGCCTACTTTGGGCCGCCTACTTTGGACAGCCTACTTTGGGCCGCCTACTTTGGGCCACCTACTATTGACCTCCTACTTTGAACAGCCTACTTTGGGCCGCCCACTTTGGGCCACCTACTTTGGGCCACCTACTTTGGACAGCTTTCTTTTGACCACCTACATTTGACCGCCTACTTTTGACCGCCCACTTTGGGCCACCTACTTTGGACAGCCTTCTTTTGACCACCTACTATTGACCGCCTACTTTGAACAGCCTACTTTTGACCGCCTACTTTGGACAGCCTTCTTTTGACCACCTACTTTTGACCGCCTACTTTTGACCGCCCACTTTGGGCCACCTACTTTGGACAGCCTTCTTTTGACCACCTACTATTGACCGCCTACTTTTGACCGCCTACTTTGGACAGCCTACTTTTGAGCCAGTCCTGCTGCTTCAGCATATTAGAATCACAACAACTCCATATGCAAGGCCACTGAAGAGGTGCGTGTCCTTTTGCCACCGACAA